>JAFBJU010000343.1:125888-173128 GCA_016785305.1 Colistium nudipinnis | reverse complement strand
TAACCGCCCCCCCCCCCCCCCTTACACCATGTAATAAACACTGTGTCAGACCGAAGGAGTCTATGCTTACTTGGGCGAGTAGTTGCAAACCAAATACGTTGCCCGCTTCCACACCGATCCCCATACATTCATATTGTGGCACGTGTGAATAGCGCAGCCGACTTTGTTGGACGTTGCCCACACCATCTGCGAAATGGAAACGTCAGCCGTCAAGGGATGTTGAAGCGATTCAACAATATTGCATTTAAACAATGGTTTGTTGTCTTCTTACCTGAGTATAATGGGTACACATGGGTCCGTAGCACCTGAGAGGGCATCGGGGGTTGCAGTCACGGGGATATGGAAAGGAGTAGTCTTTGACCTCATCGTACCAGGGCTTCACCAGCTGAAGGATGGATCGATAGCTGTGAACGGGAGACAAACATATTCGGTCGCATCGATTGGAAACTACACATTTGTGTGTCCATCATCCGGAAATGTGTTGTTTTTTGTCACTTCTTGCTTTTATCATGACACAGGTTTTTCGTGCAGGTGAATAGGAGTTTTTTTTACTACTGAGGTCTAGTTGTTGTTTGTTTTTTAAAAAAATGACTTCATATAGAGCTTTCGAAGCAAGCGAAATGGCACAGTCACATCAAGGTGTGCTCGTGTCGTCCGTTAATACGGTCTCGAAGGGTAGGAAGACGTGTCTGTCCTCTGTGCTTCCGGATGGAAAGGGATGAGCCTGTGTCCTCATGGGTCATGGCTGAAAACACAGCTTCTGTTTATTTGAGGTGTCACAGGAGCATTCCTCCAGCAGTCACCGGGTCACGGTGCAAAAAGCCTTTCAGGACAAAGGAGAAGGGGGCTGCAAGGCAACGACCATGACTGCTGCGGGAGTGAGTCATCCCTGAGAGGAGCAGCAGATGTCAGAGAGAGGTGGCGGCTGAGGGGGGGGGGGGGGGGTCAAAGGTCCCCCCGGGGGGGGGGGGGGGGGGGGGGGGGGGGGGGGGGGGGGGTCAAAGGTCACTCACCGTCCAGTCCTGACGGAGAGGTTCTGACCCAGGAACCTGAGGAGGTGAGGTGGCCCGTGCTCCCACAGGCAGGCCTGAGCCCAGTCCTCACTCGTCTTAGCCAAAGTCTCATCCCACACCTGAACACACACACACACACACATAGGAAAGACACGGTGGGAACGTCCATGACATAACTGACGGAAAATGTCAACACTAGATCTTATTCTGCAGCGAGGTGTGACATAAGAGTCCGTTCGTAGCGCTGTTACAGGTGTTACCATGGCAAGATGCACCGGCCAGTCATCAGATCGGTTACATAAGCGGAAAAACTCAGTTGCCTCGTGTCCCAGTGAACTACAGCTCTCTTGTGGGACGAAAAGATGTTTATACAAATTCGTATCGAGGTTATTGAGTCCACGGCAGACGTCGCAACATGTCAGTCAACCTCTCGGGCGGGAGCCCAGGGCAGTCAGCAGAAGCTTTTCTTCTGATGACTCCACAGGTCACCCTAACCCATTTTAAATGGAAATGTTCTAACCCCTGTTGTCACGCTGTCAGCCGAATTCCTAAATGAGCCTCGTAGCGCTGCGCGTGTGAAATAATGAGAAAATGTACACCAAAGTGGGATTGAGCAGTGAGGAGATTTCCGACTTTAAGAACATTCCCCATTGGAGTCCGAGACCGACTGTCGCTCCGCTCTTTGTAGTCCTCAACCAGCAGAAGGCTCGTGGCACCACGCATGACCCCTGACTACTCTGGTGGTCTGCAGCGACGCAATCTGCTGAGCAGCTGAAGTTGCCAGGACAAACTTTGTCACCTCACTTTCTTGCCAAACAGCCAATGGACAAAGGGCTCGCTCGGATCGTGCAGTTTGGTCAAAGACGATAATGCCAATAAGATGCGCGCAGCCTGCGGCGTATACAACCCATGTGCTCGCATTGATTGAGAACAAATAAAAAGCTCTCACTTACCATGTATTCCATGTTGGATGCTGGGGGGAAGACCTTCCCACGGACTTTGTTGTGGTAATCAAGGATGGCCAGCATGTCATTCTGGCTAATGTAACGCTTCCTCCTGGTTTTGGAGAGGGTGTCCGTTCCATCGCTGCGCTCCGCAGCACCTCGGGTAAATTCGGCGTCTGGCAGGAACTCCGTGGCTTGAGTGGGAGCGCTCGTTGCCAGCGCACTTGCTCCGCAAGATATGCACAGAAATATTAGATCGAGGACAAACAGCTGAGGCTTCATTTTTCTTCTCTTTTTCTTTTTTTTGGCTTCAGGGAACTGCAGACGGAATATCCAGAGTCCTGGATTGCGCTGCAAAAAAAAAAGAAAAAGAAGCAAGAAGACAGATTTGCAGGATTTGTTGTAATGCACACATATAGGCCATCCAATTCTCTCAGGCTTTACAACGCAGGAACAGAAATAGCAGTGACATTCACTCACACAGTAAGATCCTACCTTCTCTGGCGCCGGCTTTGCCAAAGGCTCTTATCACCCCCGAAGCTGCAGTCAGGGGAATCGGAGAGAGAGAGAGAGAGAGAGAGAGAGAGGGAGAGAGGGAGGGAGGGCTGCTTTGTGTGCTTTGCAAACTTTGTGACGTCTCTGGGAGAAGTGCTCCTTTTGCCGCTTTATATAGGGGCCGAGGAAGAGGTGGGCGCGCAGCCCCTCCTCGCCACCTGAAACGCGGCATCACTCTGGAAACGCGGTGTTGGGTTTCCCCGCCTCTAATCCCAGGTGGATCCTAATTTCACCGCGGACGTCTGCTTTGAATTTGTGCAGCAGGACACAGAAGAGGATGGGTAATGTTATAAGTTTGCTGTTAATGTTTTTTGGGGGTTTTCGTTTTCTTCTGATCTCGAAAAGCACAATATATTCGCGACACAACGGTTTACTATCTACACTGCTGGAATCGAGGAATATTAAATCGCACGTGGACGCATGGCATGACGTCATGAAATACCTTATTGTTTTGGAAACGGGATGCCACAAATCGGAAAATAAACTACCCTGAACAACTCTTTGTGTGTCTACATCGTTGATGTGATCCAGGTTGAATCTAGTGTGGATGCGAGGTGGGATGTCATTAAATGTCTGCAATAATCCCGTCATCGGAAACGAACCCGACCCTAATGTGAACGTATAAACTTCATTCGGAGAGTCTGACCCGCGTCACATCTGCTCCGCGTACAGGGGGATACAATTGGCACTTCCCACAGACTTCACTGGTCACTGGTCAGGACGTCCTCATGAAGTCAAGGGTGGGAGGCAAGTCAGCCATCCCGCCGCTTAGGGGTCATGTCAGCGCGAGATCCGGGTCCGTGCGTCCCATCGGTCGGCGCGGTCGTATTCGTTATACGGTAACTATTACACTTGTTCAGTGGGGCGGCTCCAGCGGCGCGGTTCGCCCGGGAGAAGAGACGCGGAGCCAGAGAGGAGGAAAACAAAAAATCCTTCTGCAGGTCATAATTTTCATTGGCAGCTGGTGAACAAATTAAAGCAACGTGACGCAGGAACAATTTTCCGCCCCCTTTTTTCTTCCCCCTCGCTTGCCTTCTATCTTCCCTCTCTCCTCCTTTCTTGCTGCAGACAACTGGTGCTTTCCCAGAAGACGTCTTGGACGTGATGAACTTTTCAGGTGCTGGAACTGCCGGAGGGGGATATATCACTCACAAAGAGCCTGTGCGGGGCGAGGGTTTTTCTCCCACCGTTTCACGCCATCCATACGCTTCGGCTCCTACTCTCCGCCGCGGCACTTCCACAGCATAGCGAGGTTTTCACTGGGATGGAAAGCGCACACAGTTAGCCGTTAAATCATCGCAGAATATTTGTACTTCCTAGACCTGCTCCAATACTTTGTGAATGCCAGGACACCGAGGCGAAAATGTCTTTTTCCCCTCTTAGAGGCATGGGTCCACGGGAAGTTGAAGATATGTTGGAGGCTTCGCAGTATTTATATATCTGCAGAAATAGCCTATTAGGGGGAGAAAATGGCTCAAGCCGGCCTTTATCTACCTCTAAAACAGGAAGTCAAAGATACGAGGCAAACACAGCTTTTCTGGGTCATGCATTGTCGCGAACACACCGATGATGTGTCAAATGAACCGAATTTATCATATTTTCAACTATGATGTGAGTTGGCTTCCACTTTATTCCTAGTATGCACATTACATCTGCCGAGTATTTTGACTCATCCTCTCATCTGGCATCAATAGTCACTCTGCAGCCAGCTCGGCCCTCCGGCCAAAGATTCTGATCGACATGTTGCTGAGATCCAAACCCCCGGCTTTATAGCCATATTATAATCCATATCATCACATAAGTTTGGCGTGCACCTGATCCACACGCATTGTCTTCGTGTGTATTCGGTGCAATTTGAGATTAAATCAAGCAGCGAAGTGTTTAGCGTCATCGTGGAACAGCTGGAACCACAACTGAATTGAATACTGTACTTCCACAGTGTGTCTCTGCCCCTCCCTCTTTCTCTCTCTCTCTCTCTCTCTCTCTCTCCCCCCCCCCCCCCCCCCCCCCCCCCCCACACACACACACACAGTTTCTTCACGTGCCGTCTACTCAAGGCCCCAGATGATATTCCCTCGGCCTCAGAGTGCTGGTCCTTGTTTGCACAGTGAACCCAGTGACTTCGAAAAGAGGTCGAAGCATTATTATCATATTACGAGAGGGGTAATTTAGGGCATTATTCGGGGCACATGCTGCTCCGAGGGGCCTGGGGTGTGTTTTTGGAAAGTCGTGCTTGTTCAGACAGAGCATTTATTTACCTACAATATATTGTTCCAATTTTCCCTTGTGCTCCCCCCCCCCATATGCACCCCCCCCCCCCCCCCGCCTACACACACACACACACACACACACACACCACCCTCTGGAGGCCTCTCAAAGCGCTGTGTTGATGCCAGTGCGAGAATGAGGTGCAGTGGTGAGCAAGAGGGAAAGTAAGAAAGACGAATAGCTTTCAGATCATGCACAGACTCAAGAAGTGCTGCGCAGGTTAGGAATCTAAAGGCAGGCAAATTCCCTTGAGGCAGAAATATTTGAGTAACATGCTTTCGATTGTCGGCAACCCAGTGTCTAAAATAACCCATTTGATGTTTTTTCGGAGACGTTTCGGCAAATAAACGTTGTTATTTACCCGCGCAGGGCTGCGGCCCAGTGTTCTGATACGGATCTGATCTAATACGCATTGTCCAGATCAGGACGGCTCCTGTCCCAGCAATCAAAGCACATGCTGCAGACTTCAACTCCGCTGTGCGCTCCACCCAGAGGCTATTGTTACCGCGCTGGCAGACTCCACCGTGCATGGGAAAGTCACTAAGAGATCGTCAGCGGTGGAGTGGAGGGATGAGAAAGACGTCTAGTATGACACGAAAAACCCAAACGGTTTGGGAACGGTTTGAGGTATGGGAGAGACCGCTGTGGATCGTGTTTCTCACGGGGACGCTGTGATGCTTTGTATTTGTCGCATCAGCTTGCGATTTCGGGGGAAAAATGCTCCTACGCTTTGTTCTTTCTGAAAATGAGATGAAGTGTTTTTAGCCCTTCTCAATTCTTTCTTTTGGTTATAGCTTGAAGTTGAAGCCAGGTTCAAAAAAATGGACGTTTTTTTTCTTCCACTGCTGGCGGGCATTACCTCATTTCAAAACATCCATCTCCGACGGGCAATGAATTCTGGGTTGTGTGGGGTTACGCGCAGGACCGCGTTCTGGATTTGCAATATTTTAGGGCCACGAGGTGCGATGGCCCCCATGACGATGCCATTTTTGAAAAAACACACACACCCTTAGGTAAAACCATAAAATGGTGTTTTCATATTGCTAGTCTACGTGCTATCCTTCTTCAAATTGAACGTGCAGGCATGGACGTAGTATCAACCATCTCACTCTTGGCAAGAAAGCCAATGTAATTTGTCAAACTGTCCAACTATTCCTTTAATCGGCCGTGGCAAGTGTAAATGTTATGGAGACACAGAGAGTTTGATAGATTCATAACGTCTTTGGTTGTATATCATACACTTTTGCGTTTCTTTTTCTCTTTTTTTTCCCGTCTTTCCTCAAACGCGGGTTCACCGTGGCAGCCGTGGGGCTGGAAAGTTGTGATGTCATGAGTCGGTTTATTTTGGCCGGGGGACAGAAAGCAATAGTGACATTTCAAGAGTGGTTTACATTGGTAAGTAGCCCAGTCTCTACCTCCGAGCCGTCCGGGCCGCTTTAATCCACAGGCAGCTGCAGGCATTGTATCGCTGGAATATACAGTTACATAGCAAACATTGTATGTTTCACAAAGTCTGCTAGCCTACAATGGGGTGAAGACTCGCTGACGGTGAACAAAAGGCCCCGCGGGTGAGAAAGCTCCAACCCCGTGTCCTCACCGGAGGTTCACGAGGTGGATTCATACTCCTCCCTTCTCCAAAGAGTAACAAGCACGGTAATTAAGTCAATAAATAGCCGTCTTCCGATCAAAGGGCGCCCTCGCTGGACCTCCCCCTGATTCAAAATTAAATTCCTGATGTGTTTTGACTGCACCTACACCGAGGTGCTAATATAACATTTCTGATAAAAGTCCCATTTTTTTTTTCTCCACACAACCCAACCGAGGCTGGACTACAATGCCAGCTGGTACTGTAACTACAGGACCCCCCCGCGGATGAAAGATCACCTAATATAACCCAGAGCCACACAGCCTTGTATTTACCCAACAGCGACCTCTACAAACACGGACTGTGGCCACTCTCTTGCAGACTGGATGTTTTCCCCTGTTGTTGTCTAGATACAAGTCGGGGGGCTTTGTCCCCAGCCCTGGTTACAGGAAGAGGGAGAAGCTGTAAAGACCATTAAGGCCTTAGAAAGAGTAAAGCGGCAGTGACAATGGGAGACAATGAGTTCCAGATTTAGCAGAATCCAAAATGCAACTTTCTTGTGTACGCCAAAAAAAAAAAAAAAAAGGGCTCCTAGAGGTACATGGACATTATGGAAACTAGCCTGTCGCGGCACCATCGGCTTTATGCGTGGGCCCGTCAAGTGCTTCAAACCATCTTAGCAAACATTATGTCGGCCGAACATACACAATTAAACCCTCCTTCTTTTTCCCGTAACACCGTCTAGAGTGTGGGAAAAACCTGAGCGATTACTAGAGGGGGTGGCAGCTTTTTTTTTTCCGTTTTCTTTTTCTTGAGGAATCAGTTGCTCGGCTTGTGTATCTATTTTTGACATGTTACATTCCTTTGCCGCCAGATATTCTCACCCATCTATAAGACATTTACAACCATCTTTGATGCTCGGGGCCTTGTAAGACTGGACAGAGGCGGGCTGTGGTCGCGCACAGACATTTCTCAAGAGCTTCAGATGTCAGCTGAGAGAGAGACAGGCAAACATGAAAAACCCAGCAGGGCCTAAAGTTAGAGCTGAGACATTTTATGATGTATCTTCATGACAGCAGGTAACAAAAACTCTCACCTCGGACTCAGGAGTCAGCTGCCGAAGCCAAAAAAACAACCTTTCTAGTTTTCCTGAAAAAAGCTCTGCATTTTCTTTTTTTTATTATTTATTTTTTTATTATTCCAGGAGATTATGTGTCATTATCTGAGAGCAAACAGACGAATGTTGGCGTCGTTGAACATTTTCCAGTCATATATGTGAATGTATTACCCGGTATCACAAATCATAAATTTGCCCCAAGGGGATTAACAATAAACAGACGGAGGGATTCCTCGTCTCAGGGCAGACACAAATATTGTGTGTGCAACAAGATTTACAGTATGGACAGTGGGGATGACAGCGAGGTTGTAAATACCAATGAAGAATATGTTCCGGGAGGACATGCGGCAAATTCCAGGTGCCACCAACAGAGTGATGACGTCCTATTGTTTTTGTTTTCGTTTTTTTTTATGTTGTCTATATATATATATGTATATATAGAGTGTACGCCAACTCAAAAGAATAGTTTGGACTTTTGGGAAGTATGTTCATTTAATATCTTGCTGTCGATCGGTTTATGGTCTCCTCAGGTGTGTTGAGCGTACAGACAGTCGCAAATCCCAAAACGTTTATAGTTGTTCTGAAGAGCGGTGGAGCGAGAAGGCGGAGGAATACAAAAGAAAACTAAAGCTAAAGGTGGACATAATCCGTTGTTGAGTTTCTCTTTTTGCCCTCCCCCTGGTCTTGTCCCACGTTCTGTCTTATTTTGTAGTTTCCCTCCTTGTGTGTGTGTGTACCTGTTCAGTTTAACTTCCTGCCAGTGTTTAGTTTCCCGCCTCTGTGATTGCCGTCATTGCCATGATCAGCTTCACCTGTGTCATTTCAGTCCCCCCAAAAAAAACCCAAAAAACAACCAAACAAAAGATGAAGGTATTCTTGCACAATTTTGCAGAAATGAGTTAAAAATAGAAGATGCATGTCGACCCGACTGGCTGCCTGGTTCAGGCTGCGGCCGGGTCAGCCTGGAAGGCTGTCTAGACAGAAGATGAGCAATAAGCTGGGCCCTGGCACACGGGCCAATGTGGCAGGGCACGGCCTCAGAGAAGAAATCCTGCATGCACTGCACTGTCCATGGGTCAACGCAACTCAGCCTTTGGTGAGTACAATATCGGATTTTAAATGACGCAGCGGAAACATTCCCACACACAACGCAAACCGGCCCGGAGAGCACGAGTCGTGAACTGTGTATATTCGGGAACCAGCTCTTTGTCCGACGATGGTGTTTATTATCACAAAATGTAGAAAAAAAGGGAGTCCCCACCCCCTGCGTTAGTCGCTTAAGTTTTCATCCTCGCTTACTCGGCACCAGGCAGGAGCTTTGTGCTTCTTTTTTTTTTTCCGGGAACTACGGCCGAGCACTGCCGTGGGCCAAATTTGCGTCCAGATTGCAGCGGTGACATTTGGTGAACGGCACCATTCCTAGTTGAAGGATATGCATTTTGTGATGTTGGACTCTTTTTTTTTTTTTTTTGCTCAGCTTTGCTCCCTTGATCCTATTCGGGCCCGTTCAAGCAGCGACCTGCCAGGAAGCCGCGCAACGACGCACAACCAGTAACGCCGTTTGTCAGTTCCCTACATGATCGAAGTCGACTCCATCGTCGGAGGAAACACATTCAACCTGATGTTACTGTTGCTTAGACTTCATTTTGTTTGAACATGTTGCGAGATAATTGGACATGAAAAACCCTCGCTGGGACATTTTCCAGCCCCATCTCGTTTCAAAATATTGTTACACTGAGTGTGGGGAATAAGTGTGTTTGGATTTTAGCGTGACAGAAATCTGGAAATCAAGCCAAAAAGGACATTTTCAGAAGGTCACCTGCGAAAATACACCAGAATGGGAATAACAGTAAGCCTCTTTCAGCCTCTCAATGTTTGATTTGCGAATAATATGATATTATAGAGGGTCAAAGTCACACTGGCTTGCGTGTTCGTCTCATTTGAGATCCGGTCAATGACGTCGGATGAGTAATCATCGATCAGTCACCCGCTGGCTCTCACCCTCGCCATGTTTAGGATGACATCAGTGTTTGTGTTGGCCACGGCTTATCGGGAGAACTTGAGCGTTCATGTGATCTGAGTTCCATGGACGCAGTGGGTTTTCAAGTGGAGATTAAGCAAAAGTCCCCGCGGATTTCTGGGAGTCCCCTCGTTTGGCCTCTCGTCTCCGTCATCCTCGCTGTGACAAGTTCCCCCGACGTGCGCCTCATACTTTATTGAATATTTCCCAAATGCTGGGCCAAAAAGCGCTTGCTGCTCGGCATCAAGGTCGGAGTCCTGCTGAAAAGATAAAGTGTGTTTATTGGATCTGTCCGAGTGATTGAAAATACAGGTTTGGGGCGCTCAGCGGTGACTTTGGACTGGACACTCGCCACCGGTCCTCCTCTCCGTCGGGCCTGTTTTTGGAACAAACTCGGCGACCTCACATGTTTTGCGCGGCGCTCGCTTTTTGTGAGGCTTGAACCCACTGCGGCAGGTGGCATCCCTCTCGAGAATTTACGGCCTGGTTCCTCTGGTTCAGTGCAAACAAGCCAAGCTTTATGGAGCAAACACTGACAGGTCGTGGCTCCTGCAGTATATGATTGTACCAGCACAGAGGGGAAAAAAACGGCGCGGTTGGACCCGGATGTCGCTGCGACGCGTTCAGGCTCTTCACTACAGCGCCGCCTTAAAGTTGAAATGTGTGGTTTTGGTGTGAAAGGCCCGGACAAGTCCTGAATGGATCAGAGTGGGATTTGGTTCACACCATGCACTTTGTGACGAAACAATCAAATATCGATTTAAGCATTTCAGCATGTCGATATTTTGCGTTCATGCTGCTCAAAACTCTATTGTGCAACTTTGAAGCAACATTTATTGCATGGTTGTCGACTCCTAATCCATCCTCGCACAAAAACACAGTGCAGTAAAACATTCAGTCTTGACATTAATGTGTAAATAAACTGTCCAACAGAGATCGGACTGACCTAACATTTGCAAATCCTAAATTGTAATTCATCCAGGCTTGTGGGGGCCAAGGGGATAACCACTAAATCAATCTGATCCAAATATTGTTGTATTGTTATCATATTATAGGGATAAAACAGCAATGCTGTGGTCCCCAAGCATTACCCAACTTTCTCGTTTGCAGCACTTGGAAGACGAACATTTTGAAAAGCGGTAGGTCACAAATGTATTCTTGTATTTTTAGATAGTTTATTTCAGAAAAAAAACTACCAAAGGCTGAGCTGATGGGGTCTGTGGTTTTTAGTAAATTTCAACATTTCAAAACAGACCACAATGATCATATTTATCGTTACGAAGCCACATGTCATCCAGTGCGACCATGTGGTTTATTTATGGACCACAGCTGAGGTCGATGGCACACAACTTTTACGCCAAGCTGCGCATGTTGAAAATCTACCGGAGGGAGATGACAGTTCATAGAGTCGATTGGCCTTGTCATTATGCGAAAATGCGTCTTTCTCATATCTGCTGTTCACACGAATCTGAACCTGAGCAGGATAAAAAAAAATGTGTGCTTTGTCAAACACTCATCCAAAACATGAGCTCATACGAGCGAATTTTGTAATTGTGTCCGTTAGTTCTCCACATAGTAAACTTTCTCTTTCTGGTTCCAGAAGCCTTTGACCCACGTGTTGTAAATATGCAGGCATGTGTTGTGAATTGCAGCGGGGGCTTTTTAACCTGCTTTGCATCAGCAAGTGTTTTGACTCTTCCCTGCAGCCTGCTAGATTTCCCACTGGTTTCTGTCTACTGGCACTCGGCCTCATGATAATCCCATCTGCCAAATAGTTCACACACTGCAGACTGAGTACGAATTCACGGAAAAACGTAAAGCCAATTCCTTCTCGTGTCTATGTATAGATTGTCGGACCAGCGCCACCGACTTGCAGGGTGCATTTTATTATTGATCTCCCTTTAAAGCCTTCCAGTTCTGAGCTGTTCATTAGACTGTATTTCTGTTTGTCTGGACATCCATGGCTCCTCATGTCAGATAAGAAGAGAACTCAGCCCGGTTCCAGTGAGGACCATCCAAATGTCATGTCTTATTTTGCACGTCACTGCCTCGTAATAGAACAGCGCTCCGATAATCGCGTCCCGTACCTGACCTCAGCTACTTTCGATGTCTTCGTTTTTGCATTTGATGTGCTGGGCAACGGTTTTACCCGTTTTAACATTTTATCACTGATAAAGGATCGTCCCGGATTCGGTTAGTCTCGGTGAGTATTATGAGCTCTCAGGACGGGATGCTCGATGTATTCCAGGTGTTATTTTAGTCAAGAAAAGGTGTCATTTCGCATTTACAACGTGTTCTACCTATAATCTGTTTTGTGCTCTACGCTTACTGGCTACCGACAGTTCCTAGAATTCGAGACCCTTCAAGTTCATGCATTTCGGCTGCAGTAGAGTGTGCTGTATGTGTGTTGGATCAATTCAACTGTCTGGATATATAATGTTTTCCCTCTACCACAGAAAATCTGCAAAAAAAAAATAATAATAATAAAATGCGTAAAACCTGATGGTGCAAAATGGCAAACCGGTAGTAACAATTTGCTTAAGCTGGATTATTAATACAAACGAGAATTGGGAATCTAATCTCTAATCCATGGTTGTTGGTACCAGACAGTTCTGCCTTGTTGAGCAAAGAGGCACGTGGACACCGACCACATCGGAGGAAGGTGACAGACAGGCTACGCTAGCTCAGTCAACCCACGATTTGTGGCGAGACGACACGCATCTCAGAGACAGCAGCTCGTCCAACCTCGAGGCAGATGGGCTGCAATTGCTGAAGACCAAGTCAGGTTCCACTCCCGTCAGCCAAGAACGGAAACCTGAGGCGGCAGTGGGCGCGGGTTCACTAAAAATGGACGGACGAGGACAGGAAAAAACGTCAGACGGATCTGGATCTCTGCTGAGGTGCACAGATGGCGGGGGTCACCGGCATGAATGCACGGACCTGTGTCAAGAGTTCAGGCTGGTGGTGACGCCGTGTTGGGAATGATTTCCTGACATACTTTCAGGCCGTTTATATCGCAGTATTTATATTACGATATAATAATAATAATAATTAAAATGCAACGGCGTGTTTAGGTTTCGTGCATCCCTCTTTGGCCTCGATTGACCTCATCTTAATGTCCCCTTCCATCGCGAATATGCACCGTGTCACAAAATTCATCTCCAACTGTTCTTATTAGGACGAAAGTGAATTCCTTGAACCTCAGTCACCAGACCTGAATGCTTTAGTACACGTTTGTAATGTGGTATGATCAAAATAAATGAATAAAAAATTGATCTACAGCATAAACGTGCACACAATGCAATCATGTCAAGGTGGACCAGGAACTCAAGGCAGGCTAGGTTCCAGCATCTCGCGGAAGCCATTCCACGATGAGATTTATTTCGGAGCAATGGGAGGCCCTGCCCAGAATTAGTGTGGTCCTCCTCATGAGCCAATGCATGTAACACACTATACTCCAGTAGGAAAGTGGACCATGGGATTGCTCAAATTGCAACCCAGCCAAGCAAAACTTCTGACCCGCCAGAAATCCAATCCGATCATGTGACAGCCAGACCGTGATGATTTGAGCAATTAATCAAGTGGCCTCCCCACCCCCAACACAGTGCACGTGAAGCAACAGCAATCTGGCAGGAGTTTGATCCAGTTTTAAAACGTGTGTAGCGCTTGTTAATAGGTTTAGAAGCAGTTTCATCCATACAGTGTCAGTCCAGCTCAAGAATAACACAGGCTTGGGTATGCACCGAAGCTCCCACTTGACAAAATAAGCTCTACCGATCCCCCAAACATCCACTTTTACACGTGGATATTTCTGCTTTTAGTTTCCTACAGTAAACCATACTCGCAATTATTGATTTTGGACCGTCAGTCAGTAGCGCAAAACTCTGGCAACACAACATTGCCAGGAAATCACTTTGAAAAGTTGAGAAAACATTGGTCCGTGAGCACATCTAATTTGCACGTCCACCGAATATGGAGTAAGGATAGTATTTGTCTGAAGGAACGTCGGCGTCCGCTGCACGTGAAGCAACAGCAATCTGGCAGGAGTTTGATCCAGTTTTAAAACGTGTGTAGCGCTTGTTAATAGGTTTAGAAGCAGTTTCATCCATACAGTGTCAGTCCAGCTCAAGAATAACACAGGCTTGGGTATGCACCGAAGCTCCCACTTGACAAAATAAGCTCTACCGATCCCCCAAACATCCACTTTTACACGTGGATATTTCTGCTTTTAGTTTCCTACAGTAAACCATACTCGCAATTATTGATTTTGGACCGTCAGTCAGTAGCGCAAAACTCTGGCAACACAACATTGCCAGGAAATCACTTTGAAAAGTTGAGAAAACATTGGTCCGTGAGCACATCTAATTTGCACGTCCACCGAATATGGAGTAAGGATAGTATTTGTCTGAAGGAACGTCGGCGTCCGCCTGACAAGGCCAAGTGCGCTCGCTTTTTTACTCCGTTTTCTCGCTGTTTTCAGGTTTGCGGACGTGCGGAGAAAAGTTGCACTGAAGAGAATATCAAGACGAGATGTTCAAAATAATGAGTCTTTGGTTTAATTTATTGTGGGTGTGGACACTATTTGTTATCCACTTGTGCAACAGAGTTAAGGTCAGTTATTCACGACACATAAATGATGTCATGCCGTGTGACAGAGTTAATAAATGATATTTTTAGTCATTACTGGTCAGGTTTGTCGTTATGTTTAAGTGTTTTAACGTGACGTTTGCGCACCCTTGCGAAAAGGTCAAAGTAGGACTCAGTCTGCCTCACCAAACTTGTTATCAACCAGGAAATTTGTCTGGGTTTTTTTTTTTCTTTTTTTCTTTCGAGGCCCAGGACTGTTCCGCCCCGGGCCAAAACAAATCTAACCTGCTCTGGGTTTGTTCAGCTGGTCAGCGTGTACAACGCATCCTCGCATCTCGTAGCCAGCGCGCATTTCCTGCCCCCGTTTCCTGTGGAACGTCAAAGTGCTGCAGAGACTCATCCGGAGGCATTGCCGCAACACCAGTGGTCGGCCTTTCGCAAAAAAAAAAAGCCGCACGTGGACACAACCGGTGCGAGGTCTTTTGCAGACGAGCGTCATCCCGGCATGTCGGACTGAAATTGATGCCACACGAGGAATGGAAACGGAGCAAACTTGAACTGCAGAGACTCTCGGGGATAGCTGGCAAAGGAGAGCAAAGAATGCGTTGTCCTTGGAACGGGGCGGCGCGGATGTATTGGAAACCTACAGCTGTCAGTTGAATGAGAGAGAGAAAAAAAAAAGAAAGAAGCACAGTGGCAGGAGTCGGTGAAATACGAAAGGCAGGGAATTCAAAGCTGCGCTCGTTTTTCACTGCACTAAATCAAACCGTGTCAGTCATTTTTATAAGCTGATATGAGTCCAAAGGAGAAGAGAGTAAAAAAAAAAAAAAAATGATGGTGATTTCGTTGACAGATGTGAAAGAGTGATTTCCTTTCCTTCGGGGCCAAAATATCCACAATTGTCCTCGCAGATCATCAAGAAGCGGTCTGCTGCTGTGATTGCACCAGCCCCACCCGACTTTTTTTTTCTGCCAAGTGTTGCCAAGTATGAGATTCATCTTGCCCTGCAACAAAACCTTTCCCGTTTATTTCCTTATATGGTCCTTCACGGCCAAAGGTCGTCATGGACAACACATCCCCACTGCTACCACAGGGGCAGTTTTGGCAGGTGTCTGTCCGTCACATACAGTACGTAGTACGTTTTCTCACCTCGTAGTGTGCAGCGCTATCGACGTAACTATGGACCACGTGGCGACGGGATTAAAGGCCTATCGTCATTTCGATGACATGACGTCGCAAGATATGCGTGTACTCTCGAGTGGATGGTGACAGAAAGGTTCTCGTCCTCTGGGTCTTCTTTTTTTTTCCTTGAGACGGGCTACCAACGACCATGATTTGACTCGGCGTTCAGGTGAGACTGGAACGAACCCTGCATTCCTCCGTAAGGCTAAGAGAATTTAATCTGTATTACTCAAAGCAACTTTTCTTTTTTTTTTTTGGATAGTCAGAATTACGACACGTCCGTCCGGCACAGTGCCCCCCAAAAAACAGCATCTGTTGACGTTCGGCCGACAAAGCCCTCGAGCATGGCTGGGGGACTGTGAGGGCAGCAAAGGAACAAAACCGGGGTAGATCATGGGACGGACCAAAGTCTTCCGAGGGACAGGATGAACACTTGGACTGTGGCACCGGTCCAACCTATTTTGTCACAGGGCACAAGACTTGGTGAACTCAGGTCAACTAAGGTGAGCGGAGCCTCCTGAAGTACGTTCAAGACGAGGCTGGAGCCCAGGCCGAAGAAGAGAAAACATCAACGGTGGACATTTCTTTTCTTTATTTTTTTTTGCAGCCACGCTTTTATTTTAGCACGCTGCGCACAACCGGCCGCACTTCCCGCCAGCTTGCGTTACATCTCTCGCTCTACGTCCACTGTTATTATTGGACAGGGCACGGCCGAGCAGAGGAGCACTGTCCTGGGGAGGAATTTCTCACGGCGCGCTGTCGTCAGGACGAACCTTTTCTTTGCCCTCCGACCCACAGAGCCCAGTCCCCAGACGCACAGTGGCAGAGTGATTCCAGATGGCGGGGGCCTGTGGTAGGAAGTGCGTCGCCGTGCGAGCGTCATCGCCCCAATGTCGGCTCTCGAGTCGCGTTCCGAGACTGGGCAATGCCAGTCGAGCCAGAGGCGGCGGAGGTAACGAATCCGGATTCATTATTCCAGGGAAAATGCTCCGCCGGCATGCGGACCCGCAGACAATAAAGTGCAGAACAATAAAAGAGGACCAGGTGCTTTTTTTTTCTTTCTCCCCCCTCCAAGCTTTATGGCTTCTGTGAAAGTCATTTCAGCGCACGTGCAGTGCAGTGTGTGGCGGGGGGGTGGCGGCGGAGTCCGCGATATCGGATGGCTTCTCACCCGGTAGCATTTCTCCCTCTCGCCGGGCCAGCGACGCCGTCTGCGAACGCTCCTCGGAAATTCCCCGCGGCAAAGTGTGAAGGCGCTAATGGTGTAAATAAGGCCGTCGAGACGAAAAAACCGGCGCTCTCCGTTTCACACGTCGGGACGCAACTCAGCGGAAAGAGGAGAGCGGGGGGGGCGGTGCGGCCACCTTTGGGAAGAAGACACATTTCCCGAAAAGGTTCCGTCACCGTAAAGAAACAAGTGACCGTTCAACGATCCTTTCATCTGGGGCTGTCACTGTCTCTCTCGCTCAGTGCATTGTGTGCGCGTGTGTGTGCGTGGGAGTGCGTGTCCTTGTTTGGCTGGAGACATCAGTGGGACAACGAACCAGGAGTTGCCAGCTGCTGTGAGGGGAGACCATATGCTCACCAAATGAGGCAGTAGCCCCTACTCTTAAATGTTTTTTTAATATGAGATCAGCTGGCTGCTCTTTTTCAATGGCTCTTCTTAATGCAGGGTAAGACTCTGAGTCACCAACATTTCCAGGAAGAAGACACCGGCCGGATGTTATTTTTTATTTATTTTTTTGTTTGCCTCTGGGCGAGTGGAGCGCGCCGCATCGGCGTGAGAGCGAGAAGTTGCAAAGGTTGGAGGTGATCGTCCTACTCGCCCCGCTCATTCAACATGCTGCATGCCGAAATGTGATTAGCTATGCGGGAAAGGAAACCAGGTCAAAGGTCACGAAGCCAAGCGACAAGCGCACAAGTACACAAAACGTACACGATGGCGAGGATGGAATGGCATCGACTTGTGTGGACAGGTGTCCCCATTTTGTTTTCCGCCCCAACGAATCCGCCTATAGCCGTACGTTGTCTTCCTGTTGGATTTCGCCGTTCATCTCCCCGGGTGTGTCTCGGTTTGGTTTTGCTTCCTGCCATTGTTCACTCATTGCCTGTTATTGCCTTCACCTGTGTCTTTTGAATCACACCTGTGCCTCGTTCCCCTGCTTCCCTGCATAATATGCCTGCGTCGCTCGCCGTCTACTCCAGGTGTGTTTCCCAGTTGTCTGTTCAGTTCTGCGACCATGTTCCCGTGTTTTAAAGATGTAGGTTTGGTTTTTCCTCCTGTCCATGTATTGTTTTCTTATTCGACTATTTCTTTTTTGATAGATCTGCACATTGGTGCCTTATTTACAAACATCCTGACATCAACAGTGCCCCAAAACTATTATAGAGCTCACATCGTGCACATGTCAAATACAATAAGTCGTAATATAAGTTTCATTCAGAACTGAAGGTTGTTACCTTCATGCGTATTGCATTTAATGAATGTAGGAAACGGATAACTTTGAGACAATACTGAGAAAAACCTTTAGACTGAAATCAATGTGTTCTGGCTTTGTGTCTCATTCCCTGCAGTGAGGTGGTGGTTATACCGCAACAGTTTTCAAATTGTCTCTTTGCTCTTTGGAAAATGTTTCATTTTTTTTTTGAACACCTCTCAGATTAGTTGATCCGACGAGTGGTGTGGTGTGAAATCTGGAGCGCGCAGACACCGCAGAATGTAAACAGAGACCAACTGTGCATAAATATCTCGGTTTAACATTCGGCTGCATCCAAGTGGCATCTAAGTGGGAATCCGCAGGCCGCCGCGTTTTTGTTTTAACTGGAAGACTTTGAGCTCCCTGCTCGTCTCCGATCCCCCTCCAGCTGGACACAGAGGCAAGGCGCGTGCACCGAGCATCACCGGTGTGAAATGGATTATTTCATAAGGATTTCTTTGCTTTACATACGCTCTCCATTCGCATCGTTTCAGGCTCAGCGATATGGGAGAGAGTCAGTTCCTGTCTAATGAAGTGTTTGGGGTTTGGCTTTTGGGTTTTTTTTTTACTTTTTTGGAATGGGACTTTCCGTGGTGTCGGTAGTCGCTCACTCTGGGGCTTTTCGTGGAGTTTTAGGCAGTGTAACGTATTCATCATATGTAGTGCAGAAAAACGAAACATCCAGCAAAAACAAAAGTAAAAGCGCCCACCGCGCCAGCAGGAGCGAGGCCGGGGCTGGTCGTCTTCCATCCACTGGCTTTTATTGAACGATCACGAGGGGGGGAAAAAAGGGAGAAGGTAAATCTTGTGTTAACCCAGGAACTACCCTGCTGCTTTGCTCTCACCACTGTCCTGAGCAGTAGTAGTAAATAGTTATGTATCATCATAGGCACAGTATTTGAGTTTTCTACGTTTTCTGTGGGAGAATAGGATGAAAGGATCAATACCTCTATATCTCTAGTATAAAGATAATCATGGAGCCTCTCGCAGCCTCACGTTTTATATATATATTTTTTTCGGCCCATCTCTCGCCAGCATGTGCAGCGTCGGTGAGGTGACCCATGTCATCAAGACCAGGCTGAGGAAACACATTCCTGGAACTCGACCATATGTGGAGGAAAAGCCGTGGGTGGTAGTGACGTAAAACGCGCTCAAAGACCATACTATTAAGCCCCTGAAAACAACATTCCCTTCTCCCCTGTTTTCGCTCTCATCCCGGCACCGGCCGGTCGGACACATCGGCATTGGCATTGGGAGCACGCAATATTGGCGAGAATCTTTGAGATGGCACTCGAAGATGTTTTCGTGAGACGTGTTTGGTTGAGCCGCCTGGTGAAAAATGTTAGTGGCCGGGTTTTGGATCTTGCCTCGTGCTCAGGCGGGTTCGCTCTTACTCGACTGCCTCTGCTCCGGGAAGATCAACAGGATGGACGTCACGCGCGTGAAACTGTGCTCACCTCATCTCACTGTCTCACTTTTTCTCTCCAGTAAACCCCGTCACGTGGTTTCCCGGACCCCCTTCGCGCAATCCATTACTTGTGCCATTTCCCATGAGAAAAGTGGTGTGTTTTTTTCTTTTTCTTTTCTTTTTTCTGTTGATATGAACGTCGCAGTCGACCCAACCGTGACTAGTACTTCCTCTGAATTTCTACGGGTCCCCTGATGCAACGCTGCCAGTGTAATTGCATGAAGAGTCATCGGAGGGATGACGCAGCCTGGCACACAGGCTGGTGTAGTAAAATACGGGTATTTCACAGAAGGGCTCACGCACGCACGCACGCGCGCACACACATATCAGGACTTAATATGGATGGTGAGAAATTGAGAATTGAGAAATCCTTCCTGTTTCTTCTTTCTTCAATTTACGTAAAAAATAAAAATAAAAAAAAATTGCACACGCTTAGACACATGACTCATCATTTGGGGCGCTTCAGTGGCACCGGTTCTTCTCACGGAAAATAACTCCTTGTTTAAAAAGTGTTTTGAGCAACAGCTTGATTCTGTTCTCTGTTTCCACCCCGTTTGTTGCGTATTTATGTGTTTTTGGAGGCATGGAGGCCCAAAAATATTCACGGTATGTAATTTACTGTAGGGGAAATGTTCGTTCGATTAGCAACATCCGGGTCGCTTGTCATAAACGTTTAATCTGGCGCTATAGTCTTCGCCCGCCGACCTTTGCAATGGTCGTTCGATCTGTTCATTGAAAGAAAATGAAACTCGAGACGCAGGTTGTTGCTGAGGGCATGGTTATATTTGTACAGCAATAATCCGCTGGCGGAGCCGGCGTGCCCGATGGCCAGGGAAATAAAATGATCCAGCACAATACACCATTCAACCCAAAATCCGAATAATGGTCGGACACATTTCAGGCCAAATAAAGCTAAACACAGACGTGATTGCCTGTTATACCATTCTCTCCCTTACCTTATTTCCCCCCTGGGACGTTAAGCTTTAATTTCCCAAATAAGACGCAGAATCTCCCTCTTAGTCGGAAATATTATCCAGCTCTCTCTGTATGTTTATATTGAGCATTTAAATTTCACCTCATGCAGTTCACGAGGAGATTTATTCTCGTGCGCCGAGCCAGTGCTGTGGGTTAGCCTGTCAGTCTAGGTGAGGACACGAGAGCTGCGGTGTCTGGCCGGGACGCTGTGGACGGGGGCCGTGTAGGGCCGAGGATTAAGATTCCGTATTGGCCTGGGATGGACAGAACGGGTTAAAAGAGAGAGTGATGAGTTTGGTATGACAAGGCGCCATCTTGTGTCTTTGCTCATCCCCCTAAGCCCTGCCTTGAGATGCCAGACATGGCATAAATACATAAACATAAAGATTGCAATTTGCGCTCAAGTATTCTCCTTCAACACTTTTACACATAACTCCCCACCTGGAACACTTCCTTGGCACTGGCTCTTGTCATTGTCAGAAAAGTTGGACAGAATGATTCTGTTTAAAGTAAAAAAAAAAAATGTTTATTTCTTATTTGTGGATTTTGGAGGCGGGGGCAATCCAAAAACCTCACATACGAGTGTGTTTTGCTGCAAAGATTTCCAGCCCACTCTTCCTCTGTCCAGAGGTGAGTGTGGGGAAACAGGAGGGACGGACGAGAGAAACGACGAGAGTGTTTGCGTTTAGTCCCAGCTGACCTCAATCCTGCTACTTTTGAACAGTGGGCAACATGAGCTCACACATTCCTACATGAACACACACATTGCGGCGCTGCATATGTCCAAACGTGTGTTTCCTGAAGGACAATACAGATTGTTTCCGTTGACCCGCGCTCAGCTGTGTTCTGGCCGATTAACCACAGGAATCCCAGGGCATCACATTTAAATAACAGTCAATTTTGATTTTCCAGTTTTTGTTTTTTGAGTTTAGGTGCAGCCGATTCAGCCTAATGCAAACGAGCCGACGGAGAAGTCTGACTCAAACACAGTATTTATTCTGTCGATTTTAGCACTTTAATCCGCATTTTCCTTATTTTGGCCTGTAGTGAACAGTCAGATTCAGTGTTCGAGAGTTCACGTTCCTCTCAGAGCTGCAGTGAAACCAGTTGTTTATTTGTGATCATTTGGAAGTTGAAAGGTCACGCGACACACGCTGTCATACTCTGGTGGACTACATAAGGGCTCAGTGTCCCACACACACAAAGCGCCCACTTTGACATATGGGAGGAGGGAGTGTTCCAAATGGGTCCAGAAGTGTGGTCTGTTGCCATGGAAACACCCAACAGTGGCGTCACAGTGTACTTGCACACCGTCGAGAGCCCTCTGCGTTCAATATATATTGTCCGTTTTGTTCAGAGTGATTACGTGTGTAGAGTCACCGATCCCGATGTGTCCGGTACCGGAAGTCGAGGTCTTTTTCAATGCTTTCAACCTCACCTCACTGGAGGGCAGTGCAGTGGCAGTTTTCCGTCGCGTGTCAATTTGGACCCTGGATCCGTCTCCTCGCAGCGGCAAGCGTGACCCTGCAGGAAGCCGCCGGTGGCGAGCGTGACAACATTACAGCGCGGCGCCTCATCCGGGCCGTGGCGCAAACGTTGGTGCAAAGCCGGGCTGCGGAACACGAGCGCGGTGCAGGGTTCGCTTACTCGCCAATTTCAACAAAAAAAAAGTTCGGAAGCTCTCGGCCTCCGCTCCCTGCCTTCCGGGGGTGAGGATGTGCAAGTTGAGGGGCGAGGCGTGACGTTTGTCAGCGTCTTTCATCGCAAATGAGAACGTGATGATCCGATGTGTCCGAGGCCTCGGCTGTGCCTCTTATCTGGAGTGATCGACGAGCACCCGTAAAAAAAATGTAATAAATAAATAAATCCCCGGAGCAAACCGCGGAGTATACGGCTCAACCCGGAGTTTGGCCAATAACGACCTCTGCCACTTACTACAACCTGGCAGCATCATGTGAACTCCTCTCAAAACGCAATTCGTAAGGAGACTTATGGCGTCCATGTGTCGTCCATAAACCAAAGGCGACGCAGTGGCTATAAAATACCAAAAAAAACAATGTGCCAGAGAACACCTGGCGGGAAGACTTTCAGCGCGAAATCGTAACCACCACTTCCCTTGCTCTCGTACCGTGGTACTTAGCACTTCATTTCCCCCCTGGCTGTAGTCTCCAGATTGAGAACTCCATGCAGGGGGAAAAAAAAAAACTAAAAAACATCTCTCTCCACTTGGCTGGTGTTAATGGGTTCAGGCTACTCAGAAGAAAACAGACCTCTCTAATCCTCCATGGATACAGCCGTGTCAATAAAACCCTCTCCCGTTTTAATACCTCCCTTTGTAACGGTGAAATACTGCTGAGCTCCCCGGGCCAAGCGGGAACGTTTAAAAGCCCATTTTATTTTGGGTCGAGGCAGCGTTTCTCCACGTTTTCAGTCAACGGAATTGGAATTGAAATTGGCATCGCACAAACAAACACGGGGGGGGGGGGACTGCGTGTGGATCTCTTTGTTTCTGCTCGCAGGCGGGGATATTGCCACTTTGCCGCAGATGCATGGACTCTGGAGCTCCGCGGCTGTAATTGTAGAGCCGCCGTAGCGGTGGCCGGCGGCGAAATGGACCCTTGGCCTCACGTCGAACTTAGATAGCGGAATTACGCTGACAGGGGGTCATCGTGGCTCAGATCGGTGCAGTGATGATTTTGCTCTTTCCCTTGATTCATGTTGTTTTTCTTCTCGCTATCTGCGTGGCCTTGGGTCCTCCTCCACCCTCATCCGAACTCTTGAGCATCTGAACGGGGCCCGAGTGTTTCAGAGCGATGTCGTGCGGGAATTAGTCAACGGCTCGAAGCCAAAAGCCGCCGGACGTGATTCATGTTAACGATATACAGGGGGAAAAAAAAGCTTTCTCGGTCGCCTTTGAGTGCTGTGTGGCTTTGGCGGATCGCTCCCTTTGAAACAAGTGTTTGTCATTATGTCGAGTATTGTGCTTGGCGCGGAGACCGGACCCATCCTGCCAAGGCACAAATCCGCTTTCCAGCGCCTGCTAAGAATGCCATATATCGTTTCACCTGCCATCCTGCACAATTCTCCGAGATACTCGCCGCGCCGTCCACCTCATTGTTTCGTTTTGACGTGCGCATCATGGCTGATATCATGTATACCAAAGTGCCTTTTGAAAAGTGTTGATTTCAAGGCCTTTTTTCTTCTTGGCTACTCTTTTTTTCAAGGGTTGAGATTTCAAGCTCAACCCTCCGAGCCCCTTGTGACTTACTCTTTGTACCGCAGGTGCATCACGACCTTACCGTGCATTTTGGAGCGATGCGGGATAGGGAATATTCTCGTAATCACATTTTTGGATCGAAAAGAGGCCGGAAAAGCTCGATTTGCTGCGCGGCTTATCTGCGGCGACGGGGTGGATTCATCGAGGGCTGAGGTTGAGTTTGATATTAATTCAGCCTCAGTGTTAAATGCTTTGCTCCGAATGAAACTTTTCCCCCACCCCCTCTGGCAGCCTGATTGAAACTAGCAGGCTGGTTTGTAACAGAGATGTGGAATTTGTGGCACACTGATGAGAGTCTTCCAGCTTTGACCCATCTCTCCAAATGGAATGTGACTTTGAAGATAAGTAGAGATTTAAACCACTAAACCAGCGGTTGAAAGCTTGCAGGTTACGTGAATATCAATCGCAGCAAAAATCAGATCAGCTCACTCTCTCTGTGTGTGTGTGTGTGTCTCTCTCTCTCTCTCTCTCTCTCACACACACACACACACACACAAACTCAATGTCCCCTCCCTCCTATTCTTTTTTTCTTGAATGCATCAGGAAAACATTTTTGCAGACAATAGTCAGCTTGTATTATTGCATCCAGTCATTGCCATGGGCCACAGAGGACAAGCTGTTTGGTGCAGCACTAACAGGATGATTCAGCTGATTTTAATCGGTTCCTTTCCTGACCCAAGTTTTCCTCCGTGCATTGATCTCTGACATGTGTTTTCGTATGTTCTCTGGCCCATCGAAGTGAGGAAACGCGCCAATCCAAGAATACGGAGAAATGACCTCTACAAATAGCACTATGACAAACAAAACAAAAAAAACAGTTCGAGACAACGCCTGCACACGCGCGTGTGTAGATGTCGCGATAGATTGGCTTTGAGGATTCGGTGATTCCGCTGTATTGCTTCGTGTTCAAAACAAAGGTAAATGAACCAAACGGCCATTTTTAACTTGATTTGTGTGCACACTCAGCGATGTTGTATCAGATTGGCCTTGCTACATTTAAACAAGTACCCAGTCCAGCGCCAGTCCAGATTTTACCTTCACTAAATGGCAACACAGCGTCTTTCGAAGAAATGAAAACACGGCGTGGTTTCACCAGAAATGACTTGTCTATTTACATAACGGGGCATATTTTCACTCGGATCCTTTCATTATTTAATTGTGGCATCGTATTGCGAGTGACAAAGTCAAGTCCCCAGCCGTGCTCTTTCACTCAGTGCTGGATATCTCATAGGAAGTCGGAGCACATTGCTGATGTTTCCACCGCCTGCCAAAAAAGAAAAAAGAAATACCTTCGGTAATGGTTTCTTCTTTGCCTAATGTCCCCGTGCTACAACCAGGCCTCTGCCAAAACACAGGGACAAGCTCCACAGTTAAACCCGATATCTGCCTAAACCCACTACAAACCATTTAGCTCCTCGTTCCTTCCTGCTTGACACCTTTTGAAACAGTATTTCAGAATGTTCCCTGGTCCAGGCCAAGTATTTAAAAGCAGCACTAACTGGATTGGACAGAGTAGAGCTATAAATGGGATCTGTAGATATATATGCAAGAAGCCCTCTGAGGGTCTGTAACTGCTGACTCCGCTCCTGTATCCTCCAATTCAAGAGAGAATCTAATGGATGGATCCATGGATGGCCCGATGTCCCTGGAGGTTTTCGGGGCTATCCCTCCTCACTGAGGCTTCATTGAGCCGGAGGTGAACCTATTAATGCTAGTTTTCCCCCTCGCTTTTGCAGTTGACAGGTGTTCTGAAACATTTGTCATTCCCCGCACAGAAGGTCACCCCTTTCCTGCCCAAGGTGGTCATGGGAGAGGAAGTGCTCTCACCGGGAGAGGTGGCCTCTGTATTTGGCGTTAGGATGTCCGTATATAGCAGCCCCTCAGCAGCGTCCAGACCGCTCACGGGGTTGGTTCGCGGTGATACGCACGGCAGGTGGAGCGACCTTCACTGACCTCTGGAACAACACACGCACGACACATCAGAGCGGCCGCCAAGCCCACGCTTTCTTTATCTATTTTGCCTCAAGTCTCCTTTTTCCGCATTGATTCCTCTTATGAATTTGGCTCCATTAAAATGCGGTTACTTTGTCATCCAGGTGTTATACAATATCTAGGATGAACCAGCATTCAGTGGAACCCATTCGATCTGTGCACCTCTGAGATCTGCTGCCGAGATCACTGTGGTCGTTTCGCGCGGAGCTGGCAAGGCCGTCATACAGCGAAAATTCATTAAGACAATAAAAACCCAACGGTGTGTTTGGCTTGGCCACATCTGGCCAATTGAGCGGGGATTTATAATGCGGCGGGCCCGCTCCAAAGGGCGTCGGGGATCATCTCTGCGCAGCGCTGTTTATGGAGGCCAAGTTTCAATATTTGAGGAGCGCATGTGGGGGGGGTGGGGGGGGTGAATGGTGGCACAGGGTTTCGTCATAAAGCTGCGGGGGGTCATTTTAGCAGTAGTGTCAACAGCGTGAGATCCCGCCTCCGTCCACTCGGCAAACAGTGTGTATATCGCAGACGCTCTGAAAGGCGACGGCTGCTTTCTGGAAAGACGCGGTGGTTTTTCTCAGAACCCCTTGGATGGTGCCAACAGGCGTCTTGGACGTCTTCCCCTCTTTCGATTCGAAGTAGCGCGTCCAAAGTAACCACGGGGGCTACACAAACACGCGAGGGGGAGACACCGGAGAGAAGGACTGACGCGACGACAATGCTGGAGCAGCTGCTCCTCCGTTCACCGGGGTGGTTCGTCTTGCCATGTCATTCCTGTGTCTACAATGTCATTATGCAATGTCGCTGCAGGCGAGGGGGACAAGTGGAGCTCCACTTCCTGCACACAGGAGCTTTTCCAATCGGCCTTGACCGCTCAGAGGGCGAGAAGCCCCCGCCTCCCATTGGTCCCGCAGATGGGATTGGAGAATAGGAGCTGACGCAGCCCTAAAACATTGTTCCTCCTTCCCTGATTACCTCATTGTTCCCCCCGGGCTTATGTCACAGTTTCCTTCCTGCCCCGTGACATTCCTTGCCGTTGTCCCTTCTTTCCACGAAATCCGACGCTGCCCGTGCAGCCCGCACCTGTGGCGGTTTCCGAGGCTTCCGTTGCACTCGGTGGCCCAAGCAAGTGGGCTCAGGCGTCGGCCAGAGCTGCGTGGGCTTGTTGTTTACCCAGCCTGCCCGTCTGAGGGCGTCCGGCACACCATCACCCCGCTGTCCACCTGTCTCTCTCTCTCTCCCTGCGAACAAAGAGGTTCAGTCCCTCTCTCCACTATGATTTTTGTCGACAGGGGGGTTTCCATCCAACTCCAAAAAAGGGACACCTGCCCAAACCCAACCAGTCCATCTCTGACGTAGACTCTCCCCGATGGAAAAAAACTAAAAAGAGCAACTGTGTTCACAGGAAAGTTGGTCAAAGGGAGGCATGAAAAAACAGCGGCCGTCAGTGATGCCTTGAGTCGCAGCTCGTTTTGTTTATTTGAATGGCAGCGATGAGACCGCGCGCAGCTCGGTCAGCGGTCTGACCCGGGGCCAGCCACCATCCCCAACGTACACCAGGGGCTTTAAAGACGCTTTAAACGGGAGTCAAAATAATCCACCGGTGGGACTTCATATTATAGCACGACAGAAGCGTCGACACAGACGTGGCTCAACTCTCTTGCCACATCATCAGGGATGTCAGCCACCGCGGTCCGTGTCCCGCTGTTCACACAGTAACGCTCACCGCGGATCCATCGTCACTGCTGAGACCTGGCTGGGTGCCAAGCACCGCTCCACCTCCCAACCTGAGCCCATCCTGCATTTCATTCAGCCTCAAATCTCAGACACGAGGTGCTTGGTTGAAATGGAGGGGGCTTGGTTCGATTGCTTTTTTGCTTCACCTGCGAGGCATAATGAAGAAGAAAGGTCGAAAGTGGAGAGACTGATGCACTTAAACATGTAAAGGAACATTAAAATGTACAAAAAATTACTAAAAAGAAACCATTGCAAAAAAAATACAAAAAAATACAAAAAAAGAATACTTACTACCCTATTCGAAACAAACTGATTCATTCATCAAACCCTCCGAGGCCCCGCTCCTCCACAGCCTGCTCTTTTCCAAATAAATAAAAAAAGTTCTGACAACAGCCTCGGCATAGATCCGAGCCTAATTCATTTTTAACAACATAATATTGTGTTTGGCTCCATTCCCCTCGAGGGATAAGATGGATGTATTCCCAATATTGCGTTTATTTTTCTATTCTTACTCGGTTGCCATTGTCTTCATGTCGACTAAAATGGCAAACCTATCAAATTTAAAATAAGGTTAGTCATCTGGTCCTGAAAACAACTTCCCTCGCTGCTTGGTGGATGTCACAATCTCGGCTGTCGTCTGCGGGCAGGGGGATTAAGACGAAGGAGGGTTCAGTTTCAATGAGGAAACTATTTGTCATAGTTATGGTGCAGGAAGATTTGATGGGGTATGTGATCCACATATGAAAGCATTTGCAATAAAAAGTGAAACCTGTCATTTAAATATCTCTTATCGCACCTGTCAGCAGCTCATATAAACACTTGACCCGGTGTCCGGAGCTGCTGACAGATTTTAGTTGCAAGTGTCCACACTAGGTGTTGAGGGTTATTTAATGATACAGTTATATGCTGACAGCTTCATCGAATATAACGTGATACTGCAACAAAGACAAATAAATCACTGTTGTTTTTCATTCTGAGTGGGGGCCGCCAGCTCAGTCCAATTACTCAGAACCACCTGTTGGATTCTAAACAGCTGAATAGCGAGACGTCAGGATCAATCAATTTAACAATTCCTGACCATGTCCAGCTCCAACAGGAGGTTTATTTTGTCATTTGGCTGAATAGGGTTTTGGCTGCAAATATCTCTCTAATATACAGCAGTCCACACGCACAAAACAAATATACAAAGTACTGCAGTGCTTTTAATGGCAACCTTAACCTGCATGTCGAAAAGAGCAGTAGTAGTTTTCCTGAAAAATACAAGTAATTGGAAACATGCGGATGCTTGGGAACCCAACCTTGTGAGTTATGAAGTGGTTATTTTCCCTGTAATTGACAGAGATGGCTGATAGTTAAGTAAATGCTGCCATCTAGTGGGCATATATCTCTCTCTCTCTATCTAGATATATGCTGTATATCTGTACATTACAGAAACACATTTTTAATGGCAGCAGCTTAATATTTTTATTTGGGAACAAAGATAATAATATGCTACTGTGTATGCCATCAAATCGCTGACAAAGCAGTCTTTATTCTTTATGGCCTGCGTTCTATAAAGAAGCAGGTGAGATGTCATCACATTAATTCTGCAGAAGGCACACTTTTCTATTCTACCGCATCCAAACATTGGCAAGCCAATTGATTGCTGAATGTTAAATATGTGGATTAGACTTGCTTACCACCTGCTGAAAATTAACATGTATTGACATGCAATCATGACTTTGACCGTCCTCCCTTGAAAATTGCACCCGAGTGCTCTAACCCTGTGGGGGAAAAAAAAGAGATATCATTTCGGTTGCTATTTGCGAGGGCATGATTTTTCAGAGCTAACACTCTTGTACGAGCTTATGGGTCTTTGACAAATAAACTCACGTGCGGCTTCAACACGTGCGAGACATTTGTCTGACAGCTACACCACCCAGCCCTCTGGACACGAAAGACAAAGGCCAGCCTTTGCTGAAAGATCCAGAATGTGTCTACTTTAAGCGAGGCTGAGCTCACGTGAGGAGGGGTTTAGGTCAGAGACGAGCATGTGTTAAATGTCACTGTCAAACATTTACGTTTTTCACTGTGCAACCAAATGACCGTGGATGACAACTCGCCTGCAGACTCTGGGAAATGTGTTAACCAGCTTTTAGATGTTTACATGTGGAATTGAAAAATGTTTCAAACTCGCATGATATATGATGGCATGCTACATGGTGCGTAGTTGTGAATTTTTGAAGGCCTTTCTCAGTTGATTGACAGGAAACAGATTGTTTGGAAGCAGTTTAATCTCAGACAGATGTTGTGCAAAATGACTCTGGGAAGATGTCAGATTAGATTAGAACAAATAAATCAATCCAAAATTGTTAGGATGAGAATATTTTAAGCATGTGCTCATCATACAGCAAAACTGTGCAGGTTTGATAACAGGGAGTCCTACAGAGCTGCGCACACGTGTTATGATAAAGTGTCATCGAGTACACCGAAGAACACTGTACAACCATAGCCAGTGTTTTTTTCCACATTTAAAACCACTCACTATAAATAACAAAAACAAATGTCGTACATTAGTAGCAGGTAGCCATTACTTTCCAATATTCGCAAATATGAACATCTATTTGTGCAGGTTTTATATTCACTGCTGTATGGACTGCAAAAACAAACCGGTCATGTGCAAGATAGCCAGACTAGGTATCCGAGGCTTTTTAAGCGGCGACCAATGTCAGAGACATGCTCGTCATACTTACCAGCAATCAAATGATTCTATATATATTCAACTTGGGAAAGCTTAAATGTATATCTTGATGTATGCAACGTTAAATATTCTTTTATCTGTTTGTATCCCAACAATCCCCACATCGGTTCGGTCCACAAACCCCACAACACCCCTCAGCTAAAGGCAGTGAGCCTCCTCTTCATGTAAAGAAAGGCGACATATGTAGCCCCTCCTAGAATGCCTATCAACAGAGTGGTCCCAACAATTACCGGCGCGTTCTTCCGGGCCACACGAAACGCCACAGGCAGGACAGCCGATATCAGGATGTTGTTGACATGGCCCAGCACCCTCCTGAAGGCCGGGCGCTCCACCACACGCTCATAGTATGTTTCCAGGTTGGCACGGTTACCGTTGCCCCAGTAGCGGCGGGAGAGGCCGAGGAACTTGAGGCGGTGTAGGGTTACAGCCAGAGAGACATCGGCCAGGCTGAAGAACTCACCGCACAGCCAGGACTGACTGCCTTCTTCTACCAAGGATACATGGATTAATAGTATTGGCGTCACCTTGATATGTATATTCAATTTGGGCTAGGTGATGGTACAGTGGTTGCTAAGCAACAAGAGGATGTGGCTACCTGGTGTCTCTTCCACCCTCCTCTGAAGCTCTGTCTCCACCTGGTCCATCACACCCTCCAGTTCATCCAGAAGCTTCTTCAGGAACTTGATGTTGTCGTGGTCAAACAACTTAGACTGCGGAAACATTTTCATGTAAACACACACTGGTTCGTCTCTATCAGAAATACATTTACATGAACATGATCAAACGGACATTTTTCAATTACAGATGACAGCATGGGGACAAATGGTTATGTAAATATTATTTTACATTTTGCAAAAGTGGTCTCCCTCTGCCCGCTTCCTTAGGCATCGCATTTCTCCAAAAAAAGTTTCCAGTCTTACCTGAATTTTTACCAAATTTGAAATATCATAAGTCCTTAAATACAGCCAACGGTTTTGATACTTGGCACCTGAATAACTTGATTAACTTACTTTTATCCGCCTCTGTTTTGCCACATAAGCATCTTTGAGCTCAGGGTTCTGCTCTGCCAGTTTCTTCAGCTCGGACTGCGTGTTTCCTATCTGTGCTGTCACGCAAAAACAGAAGACCACGTTAGACATGATGAGGCACCCCGCGAGTATTCCAAACTATATGGGGAAATTCACTAATCTCCTATAAAAACCTCTCTTTTCGTGCAAACTGCAGAATTATAGAAAATGGCCAATTTGCTTTAGATATTTCTTCAGCCATGAAAATAACTTTCCTTTGCCGTCCAATGTAGAAAAAGTGATGAGATAAAATTCAATAGTGTTCAGTGTTGCTGTACTTGCATATATTAATATTAGTACATGATTTAAGAACAGCACAGGCCCATATTACTACTACGTTGCCTGTCCTTGTGTCTCACTGCGTATGCATGAGGCAGCATATGCTGGTATGTGGGAGTCCACGGTGATCTCAGGGTGAAGGATGCAGCCATGGGTGTAGGCATCCATCTGCAGTGAGTCCAGCAGCTCTCTGTAGTGCTGCACTCTGTGGTAGTATGTACTGCCCTCTTCTGGTACCAGCTTGGCAGTGCCCTCTGGAAAGAAACCATTCATGAAAAGGAAGGAAAGGAAGGAAAATGTGACTCTGTGTTTTGAATCAATGGGTGTAATGCCACACACACGGAGAGAGTGTTTTTCGCACGGTGTAAGCTCGCCTAGTTGGGATAGACACTTATATAATTCCATGCTTACCATATTCTCCCCCCTTCTAGGTGACCATTAGAACAAGGCTATGAAGGAAGAGTGCAAACCAAGAGAAAACAAACAAATGAAAGACTGAAAAACAAAACGCATACAGAAAATGAAACATAAAACAAATAAAAATAAGAAAATGGTAACTTATTTTAAAACCAAAAAGTCAGCAAAGAAAAAGAAGTAAACTCTTCATCAAGCAAAGCAGGAAGCCAACTTTGTACATAGCCAGTAGCAATGACAGTGTATTTATTCTCACCTTCAGTAAAGTTGTGTTCCAGGTAGTCCAGGATCTGTGTCGGGTCACAGATGATGTTTTCATCGTGCACTAAGACCGGCACTTCCCCGGTAGGACTCAGACGCATGAACCAGGGCTCATTGTGTTCACTGAGCGGGAGGCTCACGTCGTACTCCTGGCATCGCAAACCTTTCTCTGCTAAGGCCAGACGCACCTGAAAGGCAACAACTCCGTGTGACTGTGTAGGATACGTCTGTGAAGCAATAATAAAAACAAACCAGACAGAATCCCACAAAGTATCAAAGTAAACTTATGAAACGTGAGACAGGTGCAAAAGAAATGATGTAAATGAAGTATATGTATAACTATATGAGCAAAATACCAATAATAAGTCTCTTCTCAAACTGTTATGCTGACCCATTGTGATTCAGCTACACAAACGGGCACTGAACACTGTGGTAAAGATGTGTATTGGGAGGGTAGTCATTATTGTGCCAGAGGAAGCGTGAGTGACACAAAACGAAAACAACACAACAACACCACATCCATTTTCTCAGAGGAGGAGCTGTCCACCGGACTGTGGTGCTGAACCGTGATGACGCTCACCTTCTGGGACGTGAAGGACTGAGTCCAGTGGTAGAGGGTGAGTTTGGACTCGCTTTGACTCGCAGCCTCACATCCCTGTTGGACATCCTCAGCCGAGTCCTCCTCTGCAGGACAACGGTCCTCATCCCGAAGCTCAGAGACGCTTTCAGAAGCCATTTTACTTATTATGTGTGTTGGGGGACGAGTGAGGGCAGCGCAGTGAGTCACGGTGGATAAATACCTCCCCCTACAGGCTCGGAGTGTAACGCTAATGTTATTGCCACAGTTTGTCAGTGTTTAGATAAAGTATTTAAAGGGAAATAATATTTTCCAAAATATTGTCACAGTGAAAGGATAACATGTGTATAAGTGCCAGAGTGAGTCTAAACTTTCAAATCCTCTTCTTTAGTTCATATTTCTATTTAGTTTCAAAATGTTAACAATGAAATAATCACAAAAACGATCAGTGGTTTACAAGCAAACACGTTTACACGAGATCAGATCATAGGCATGCAGTATATATATATATATATATACTTGTACAGCAGAGGGCAGTGTTGGGTACTAATTGACATTTTAAGCTGTTGATGGTTTGAGTTACACACTAGTTTTTGTCAGTCCTGAAATAAAAAGTAACTATTTTTAGGGCTCAACCTTTAAAGCCATTTTAATTATAACGGATTAAAACCAATTCGCCGGAAGGAAACGTTCTATTTCTTCATGTGCATTTGACTTTAAAAGAATGATTGCATTATGTCACTGACTGATTAGTTGAGTGACGCCACTTAATCAAACGAGGGATGGCGTCAGAGATACAACATGGTGTATGTTTTTGATCTCTAAAATTAAGCCGTTATACAGTATATTCCGGTGACATATACCTCACAAAGTAAACCGTAGTATTTCAATGGAATGGAATAGTATTGTGTAGTGGTGAAATAAGAGACAACAACTAAAAGGTAAAACGCCACATCATTGACAATCACGGCTAAACTCTCTCACGCTACAAGTGCCGTAATGCTGGAGATCATATTTGAGAAGGCTCTTTTGGATATCATAGAATTCGACGATTCTTTGGGTGGGAGGAGAGAGAGGAAGGGAGATGTGGAGAGCTACAGAGATGAGGGAAGAAAAAGAGGGAGAGAGGGAGACGGAGAGAAAGGGGGAGGTCCCATGGGTGTGACGTTGCCATTGGCCCAGTGTCTCTCTCCAGCTCGGACTCGACGCCTCTCCCTCTCTCCCTCTGTGATCAGTGGGTGAGGAGGGGGGAGACGAGCAGCAACTCAGCGGAGAACCCGGCGTGCGCCTCCGGTAAATGACGCCCACCGATCGCACCTGTACACAGCGCGCGCCTTTGGTTACATGTCAGCGCAGCCTTCCTCAGCCTGCTGCTGTGTGTGCGTATGTCCGTGTGTGCGCGTGGTGTGCGTGTGTCATTCATTCCCCCGCAGTCACCACCACCGCCACCATCACACCAGCCGCTCCTGGATCCTCGCGCCTAGTCGCCGCTCCACCTGCGTTATTTCCTCCCCCCCCCCCCCCCCCCACACAGCCTTCTTCTGAACCCCCCCTCCCCACACAGCCTTCTTCTGAATGACGGGCGGACGGTTCGACTTCGACGACGGCGGCACTTACTGCGGGGGGTGGGAGGATGGCAAAGCCCACGGACACGGCATCTGCACCGGACCCAAGGGCCAGGGCGAGTACGCCGGCTCCTGGTCGCACGGCTTCGAGATAGTGGGGGTCTACACCTGGCCCAGCGGGAACACCTACCGGGGCTACTGGTCCCAGGGGAAGCGCCACGGGCTCGGCGTGGAGAATAAGGGCAAATGGATGTACCGCGGCGAGTGGAGCCACGGCTTCAAGGGGCGCTACGGGGTCCGGCAGAGCCACAACACGCCGGCCCGCTACGACGGGACTTGGAGCAACGGGCTGCAGGATGGATACGGGATCGAGACCTACGGCGACGGCGGTAAGGATGCGCCGAGCCTCCCGTGTTGCCTGTAAGGTGTGAGTGCCTGGGGCTGGTGTTGTGGTGGTGTTGTTGTTGTTGCTGTTGTTGTTGTTGTTGTGTATCCAGTGAGTGAGAATGCTCTCGGACTTTCAACACGGGCACATTCGTCTGATGTGATGGGAGTTGATGCTGAGATTGCGCACTGCGCATCGTTGGTCAAGAAGCATCACTCCCTCCCCCCCCCCCCTCCCCCAAACGATAGAAATGTTTCCCTACCCCCCCCCCCCCCCCCCTCCACCAAACGTTAGAAATGTTTTATTCAAAATTGATCTTCACTTTTTGGGATTCCTTTTGAGATAATGGTGCTTCTCCCATTCCAAGGCAAGCCATCGTTTTGCAAACCACCGGTTGCTCATCTTAGAACTGTGAGAGGAGAGTGACTCCGGTTGCCTGCCCAGTGGCACCATGCCCTGTCCAGAAGGAGTTTGGAAATCAGTGCAACTCACACATTTTTTTTAGACTTTAGTGTTTGGAGGCAGTTATAGTCAAACTATCCCCTTCTTCTCTGTCATTTTCATATTTGAATCTTAACTGCAGAACCACCTGTCGTAAAGAGTCTGCATTCAGAGTAGTTTTTAGCTCGAAACACCAACATTTACAATTTAAAGCAACAATCTTCTGAAGCGGCTGCTTTTGGAAGCATGTGTTTATTCGGCGGCTGTCAAGAAACTAATGCAAAGAAATAAAGACAAAACAGGTTAACAGGTTGTGGAAATAAGGACAAACATCAATCCTCGATGCAATTTGCTAACTTAATTGAGATATTATTAAATATATTACAAGTCTGGAGTCACAACTCTATTTCTATCTATTCAGCCATATTAGGTCAAACACACATGGTCGTGTGAGGGGTCAGTGAAAGGGCCCCTCCCAGAGCTTTGACCTCACTGTCCGGTTGTGTGTCCATTGGTTGGGTTTTGTCAACAGTCCTCGGCCTCTCCGGATAAGACACCAAGCCCCATCACAACACAACAACCTGCATGTGATTCCCCTAGGGCCTTTTTCCAGGGTGTGTTGTTGCGTAACTTGTCCAGCATCGCACCCTGTGGTGCCGAGTAAACGCCTCACGTATGATGGATACAGAGGGCAGGGCTTGGGAAATCAGCTGATCCTGGAGGATCTGCAGAACATCTGGCCGTCTGACCCTGCAACATCCTGAGAAGTTGATCTGCAGGGTCAGCGAATTGAGCGGCAGCGCAGAGCGCGCCTGTTAATCTCACACTGTTTATCCGTCTAAATGCCCGCGCCGGCTGTTATATCGCTTTTCCGCTAGAATGCGACCGATAATGGCATACTTCCTGCCGTTGGTCACTGACAGGAGAGCGCTCGATTAACAAGCCTTTCTTCTTATTCGGATCAGTCGTGGAATATGATGCTCTGAAGAAGCTACAGTAGGGCCAGCGTGCGCTTATCGGCCTCAGCAGCACCGAAGAGGATTAATGAAGTATTTCTCTCATTATGTGACTCATAGCAATTCCCCGTCGTCAGGGACAAACGGATGGTGGTTAATGCGCCTACCGCCAGTGGGGGAGTTAGTGGCCGCCTGGAAATAGGCCCCCGTAGCTGAGTGATTCACATTCATCCCCAGTGATCCCGGGTACCAGTGCCTTAATCAAATCTCTATGATTGAGTTAGTTATGCTTGCAGCCCCAGATCTGTGGGGACGGAGGGATAACAATTCATCAGTTGACATAATCTGTCCCCCTCCCGTCACCAAGGCTCCATATTTAATAGCTGATACAGAAAATATTTGGCCAAAACAACGCACCGCAGGAAACAGATTAAGCATCTTGTTAAAGTGAGCACCAGTGTTTCGTTGAGGTGGAAGATATGTGCACATCTTCAATCATGTTTTTGGTCTCCCTCGCAGGTAGTTTGTTGAAATGCCAGACAGCAGTAATTTTCTAGGCTTAATCCCAATTTCATTTGGTTCCTTTTTCTGGAGGCGAGCCCGTTGAGACGGACTGTAACCGCAGACACACACATACACAGACGCAGTTCTTTTAAAACACACTGTCACTGCCCGAAAACCGGTTTTCTTCGAAAAGTTGCTGCAGGCACTGGTTCGAATTCTTATCTACAAACTTGTAGTGTATAGATATTTCACATATTATCTTTTGCAACCACACGCAACTCTTTGAGATGATGCAACTATCTGGGACCTCTGCTTTTGTGGATTGTAAGTATACAATCAAGTGTGACTACTGTGACTCATGGCTCCTTGCCTCCTGCTCCCTCAGGTACCTACCAGGGCCAATGGATGGGCGGGATGCGGCACGGCTATGGCGTGCGTCAGAGTGTTCCCTACGGCATGGCCACCGTTATCAAATCACCTCTGCGTACCTCGCTGGCCTCGCTGCGCTCCGAGCAGAGCAACGGCACGGTGCTCCAGGACCTCTCGTCCACGGCGGACACGCCGACGGGCAGCCGCGGGGGCTTCGTCCTCAACTTCCACTCGGACAGTGAGGTCGTCACGGGCAAGAAGAAGGGCCTGTTCCGCCGGGGCTCCCTCTTCGGGAGCCTCAGGCAGCTGCGAAAGTCTGACTCCCGGACCTCCATCTCCAGCAAGCGCAGCTCCGCGCGAAGCGACGCCGCCATGAGCCGCATCAGCTCCAGCGACGCCAACTCCACCATATCCATCGGCGACGGCGAGCTGCCGGACGAGGACCTGCCTCTGGAGGACCACGTGGACGCCACCACGACCGAGACCTACATGGGCGAATGGAAGAACGACAAACGCAACGGATTTGGTGTTTCGGAGAGGTCCAATGGGATGAAGTACGAGGGAGAGTGGCTTAACAACAAGCGCCACGGTTACGGGTGCACGGTTTTCCCAGACGGCACCAAAGAAGAAGGGAAGTACAAAAATAACGTGCTGGTGCGCGGAATAAGGAAGCAGTTGATTCCTCTGAAGAACCCCAAAACCAAAGAGAAGGTGGATCGGGCTGTGGAGGGCGCACAGAGAGCGGCGGCCATCGCTCGGAGTAAAGTGGAAATAGCAGTTTCCAGGTACAGTGTTTGTGTGTGTGTGTGTTCATTCATGCTCCTGCATGTGGGTGAGTACTGTGTTGACACAACAGAGGGGACATCTGAGCATCCTCAGGTGTTTGTTTTCACCTTTGAAGGGTCGGAGCCGTGGCCTGTTTTGACCTTTTAGTCATCACCAACGGCCCTTTGTGTAGCCAACGGGATCGCCCCCATGGACAGGTTCTGTTCCTGTTTTCCATTGTCTGGCCATATCTTTCATTCCGAGGGGAGTAGGGTCAGGCATCGTGTGCGTGCGTGTGTAGGTCTGTGGATGCGTGAAAGAAAGGGATCTGCCTCTGAGAGTTCCTGTGCGTGAGCAGTATGGCCGTAGCCCCCGTGCCAAGTGAGTCTCGTGTGCCCAATAACGATACCTGCTCCCTCGGCCAAGTATTGCTCTGATGTGGCATCTGCTCTTTAACAGGTGGATGAGATGTGACCTTTTCTTTTTAAAGCCCCCCCCCCCCACACACACACACACACACACACCCCACCCCCACCACCACTCGGACACAGTTCAGGGTATGCAGCATCGCTTTGACATCCTCTGGTTTCATTGCATCAGGGAATTATTTAACTGAAGACTGTGAGGGTGTGTACAAGCTGTGAAAAGGTCTCCATGCAATCATGTGTGCTTTGATTTCTCCCCCCCCCCCCCCCCCCCCCCCCTCCCCCCCCCCCCCCCCCCCGCCTGCTTCTCTCCCTCTCCCTCTCTCTCTCTCGCTCTTTCCTAGAGAATTTGTGTGTATGAAAACATATCAATAAGAATTCCTGAAACCCAAAAGAACAGATCTCTCGCTCAACGGAACGAAAGGCAGCTCTAAAAACTATCATTAGTCAGTCAATCAAGTGATTAGAGGAAACACAATTAGCTAAAATTCGTATTTTCTCTTGCTGGGGCACAGCTTCACTCATTTCCCGATTTTGGCTTTCTGTGCTTTACATAATTGCGCAGTACACATTTTCTTGCCGTATTAAGAAGCTATTTTTGTAGGGGGGGGTTTTTCGCCTTTATTAGAAAGGACAGTCATCATCATAAACCTGCAGCTGCTGCTTCACGCCAACTCTCCAAAGTGAGCTGCACGCCACTCCTGAGATAACCGGGAACAAAATTGACCTGATGGTGTCTCTGGATCAGTTCTTGCATTTCAGCCTTAGGCACCCACGCTCGATTCCATTGCAATCCATCCCATAACGTTTCAGTCAAAACCAAAAATGTCAGGTCCTCTGAATATGTTTTTTCGTTTTCTTGTTATTTGGCTTCTGTTCAAACCCACTAATCTGGTGATTTATAATCGGTGTCGTTCTAACATTTCACAGGCGAAATGATTGATGGGCAGTCTATTTGAACTGAAATAACACAACACAGTATTCAAAACACTGGAGCCACTGAATAAGCGTATTTTGATATCAGAGCTGAGCCCAGGCGTTTAGTGCCATACAGTAATAGCGGACGCTATGAATAGCAGGCTTTAGTAGGATATGCAGGCGGTCTTTAATTATATGTAACATTTTCTACATTAAGCTATAAACTGCCTTTTGGAAATTACAATAATTTGTAGCGCAAATCTAACATGATAAATAGCCGTCTGATCTCTCCGGCTGTGCATCAGAGCAACAATTTGCAGCAGGAGTAAACGCATAACTTTAAACATACCGCTAAAACACATGGAGTAAAAGCATTCAAGTTGATGCAAAGTGTTAATGGCAGCAAACAAGGTCCCCCATTACAGTAGTAAGTGATCAAATTGCCGGCCGGCAAATGCTGCTCAATCATTTGGTGGGCAGGAAATCTCAAAACGGGCTCTTACCTTCTTTTTTTTTATTATTATTATTTTTTATAAATCAACATTTTTTTCATTTCCTTTTTATTCGTGCATTTGTGTCAGAATGGCAGACTGTGACCGTCGCAAGCAGGTTATGTAAGTCTCGTTGTTCAGTGCATGGCGAAGGATGCGCTCCAAACGATCCAGTTCTGATCACGTGACTCTCTGTCTTTGCGTTCGGCGGGGAATAACGGGAGGGAGAGAGAGAGAGAGAGAGAGAGAGAGTGGAAAATGACGGAGAGACTCTAAATGGATTGAAGTAAGTGATCAAGGGGAGGAATGTGGATTGAAAAGAAAAGTTGGTAGCTGCAGCACATTTAGCTGAGCAAGGGGCTTCTGGGGAGTCTGGTATGGGACCGTTATGAAAAAAGAGCAGAATAAAGGCTGGGCGGGGGTGGTGGTGGTGTGGGTGGGGGGGGGGGGGGGTTCGAGGGAGGAGGGGGAGGGGGTAGGGTTGGGAGTAGGGGGGGGGGGCTGGGTGGGGGGCGCGGGGGGGGGGGGGGGGGGGGGGGGGGGGGGGGGGGGGGGGGGGTGTTCTCTGCTGTGAATTACTGTACAGGGGATGCATCCCATCAGCCTCTGGGGCGGAGCTGATGACCTCATGCCTGTTATCAGCCAGTCGATAGCGAGCCAGTGTATCACACTGGAGTGGAGTACCGGGTCCCTCATTCGGTTATTTTGCCATTGTTATCTTCTGGGCGTGTAGGCGTGTGTGTGTGTGTGCGTCTGTGTGTGTTTCGAGGCCTGTGAGCTGAGATACGTGACTCTGAGCGTGGTTGAGGCATTTACTGGATGCTCCTTTTTAGTAAACCTCTTTGTCAGGGACGAGGCTCAAACAGCGTCAACATTGCGTAACATTACAGGCACAAAGCACAGAAATGGAATTGCATATTAGTATAAAGGGTGAGGTATTTCGGCGGATTCCTGATGTATTGCGTTTTTCGTTTTCGACGTTGTTTTATTTGACCTTCAGTCCCTTTGGTGAAGCTTGTAAACACGCTTGCACAATGTGGGTAAGACTGAGAAGTATGCCATAATTAGTGTGTTGATCGGAGGAAATGTGTGGTTTTTTTCTGATTGCATAACACTGTGTTACCTTATATGCGGGTCCGCTGGAACAGAAGAAATACATTTTTGCATGGCTTGGCCATGATGCCCAGCAGTGTGTCCAGTTCTTAACGTTTCTGTGTATTTAAGTCACGAACAATAATAATAAAAAAAAATGTAGAGATGCTTTATCATTTCTATTGTTGCTGCGGTCTCAAAACGTTTTTTAATCAAAGTACCGATTTTTTTTTTCCCTCTAGGTTGCACTATGTCTGCACCACACCAAGCTATTTTCCAACTTTTTCCTCAAATGGAATTTCTATCAACTTCTAAGAAATTCTAAGCTGATGGCTACATCTCAGCAGAAAAGCCTGAGGTGCTGTCTCTCTTCCTCTCTCTCACACACACACACACACACACACTATCTATCTATATGCATGTGCTTAATCAGAACCCACCTCTCTCCGCACAGGGACACTTCAAGCACATACACTAGCTCCCTTAGACAAACACATACAGTCAGAGTGCATGTGGTGTGTGCTGCGCTGCTAGTGTGTCAGCACTGAGTGCTGACTAAATAAGGCAAGGCATCAGTTGGCTTATCAGCACCGGCCAAAAATATATACCCGACCCACCACTGATATAGCAGCCCGCCATCTCGCTCACACTATCATCCCTCTCAAATGTGTTTGCGTGAGTGTGTGTGCGCGTTTGTGAAGGTGTGTGTCTACATAAATGGGAGGAAAAGATCCAAAGAGAATATGATAACCTGTCTCTGGATGCGAGATGTAAAATAAGGGTTGGGATTATTTGGCCAGAGAACAGAGGAAGTGTGTGGGTGTGTGTGTGTGCCTGTGTGTGTCTCTGTGTGTGTGTGCGTGTGTGTCCAGGGATGTTTGTTTATCACCTGCTGTGTGATGACCTCAGCCGCTCACCACCTGCCCATTTTGGAGACTTGCAGATCGGCCTGTGTTTCAGCGTGGGATCAAAATAACCCCAACACTGAACAGAAATGTCCCTTGATAGCGAAGATTTCTGCTTGAACGAGGAGGAGAGGAATGGAGTTCATCAATTTCTCTTTGCGTCCGCACGCGCGTCCGTTGGATCTTATGGCGGATTTACGAAGTGGCGCCACGCACCTTTCGCAAGTATGTCAAATTTGTCCCTTTATGAAGTGACAAAATGTACAGTAGCAGTGAGTCACGGCGGTTACAGTAACTGTAAGTGTGGGAAGGATTGGCAGCCGTCTGAATCCTGAGCCCATGAAAGCGAGACACGTCACACAGAATATTTATCTCCTGACATGGGTCATATTTACAGCAAATGCGACGGAGCTCCATTTATTGCTGACACAATCAAAGGGGTCACGCACCGACACATTAAATCACTGAAATATCGCCATCCGGAACATGAACGAATGATCGTTGGCCATACGTTTCTGGATTATCCACAGTGCAATCAGCTGACCGTGTGTAATGTGATCTTGTTGTGTGTACCACGTTATCGTTACATAAAGTCACAGCAGCCCTGGATAACGTCAATAGATGAAACCATAGACCATAGAATTCGGATATACAAGAAGGCCTGGCCAGGCTGGAGACTCGACCCAGCAATTACTGATGGGTCTATATTTAAAATCTTTATCTGTATCTATATATTTTACGTTGGCTAGATTTAACGGTCAAAGTAATGGGGTTACATTGTGAATCTGCATAAAGGTACATACACACTGTGTTTTAGTCATAGTAGCAGCTCTTGTTCAAGATTCAAAACATTTAAATAGGAAAATAGAAGATAAGTCAACATATCCTTATCGTCAGCATTTTGCCGTTGTTATAGGGAGCCTGCCAACACGCGGACATGCGCGTTTACCCCAGTGCAATGCAAAAAGCGACACCACCCGGAGCAGCCGGCACGGCTGGCCTGTGTCGGAGGCACTGACGGCCCATTTCGCCGTGGTGCTCTGGCGTGGGATCTCTCTGAGGATGGCGCATATTTGTGCGGCTTCTCAAGGAAGACTGGGATGAGTCAGGCAGGCAGGTGGGCAGAGGGTGGGAGTCATGTCCAGGGCTGGTACAACGAGGTTAAGGCATGTAGTGGTTCACCTGCAACCGTAAAAAATTTTAAATAACCCCTTTGCACAGCCGATTGTCTCCACTCCTCCATTTCCTCTGCAATTTTTCCTTGACTTTGGTCGGGAGAACATTCCACGACGTCCTTGCGGCCTGCAGCCTCCTGTGCATTAATGGCGTACGCAACGGAGGCTAATGAGAGTCCGTGATGGGGCCCTAAGCGTTGCATTTTGCACACTGTGATATGAGACGTGCAGAAATAATGAGCGCAAATCGCGCGGCGTTTCTGTTCAGCGAGCCAGCTGTATCTCCCGGGATTCCCTTTGTCTCCCCGTGTGCCCGTGTGGGTTCGCCATCCTCCTGAGAATTTCCCCCGTGACGTGGCAAGATGTTGCATGAAAATCCCAAATGTCAGTGTGCAGTGGTGCATAATTCTTTGCACCTGTGGAAGAGTAGACGACATCCATTTTACAATGGCATGCACTGCATGGGGAACGCACGTGCGACACGTTGGGATCAATGGGAAAAAAGACATTGATTTATAAGAATGATACGTTTACATTACTATATAGAGGGCTCTGATGAAGGTGCTGCAGCTAAATATTCAAGGGAAGACCTCGATAGCAGTTGTTTTTCTTATTATAAGTCAATTATTGTTAATATTGTACTTTTGATTTACAACCCAGAAGACAGTGCTTTGACCTGTTCCAGAGATGTCATCACTGACAGGAAATAACCCCGTTAATTCCACAAAGTAGTGCCCGCTGCATGCGGACTGGGACTCTACCAGTGTCTATAAATAGGCGCGGAGGAGGCAGAGCATATAAACACCTCTCCTGTATTTATATAGTTGCCTTCCAAGAAAATATGTGGCTGAAGACAGATACTTTCTTCCCTGTTTTTTTTTTTTTCAATCCTCAGTTAATTTTCCATTTTATTTTACAGGCACACAAAAGAAAGCGGACAAAGGGTGATGGTTTCTTTTTTGTGAAAAAATGGAAGACAATTGAACATTTTTCCTAACCTTGCCGAACAAAATCAAAAAGCAGATATAGAATGGCACCAACATTTGCGATGCCCATAATAGTGGCCATTAGGCTTATCGGAGGCAAAAAAGAGTTTAGTCTTATCACTCTTAAAATGTGTCTTTTTTTTCTTTTTTTTTTGGTACCTGCTGTATCTTTGACCTCTGGATACTGATGTGCCCCCGCTAAATCTGTTCAGCCACTCAGATTGGCCGGCTAGGCCGCTTTCACTCCAGATGTTCATGGATTGGATTATGGAATTATCACTTCAGAGTATTGCTTTTTACACACCCAATCCTTTCTTGAAGCATGCAACTCCTCTTTTAATCGCCTGCGTAGATGATTGCGTGTGTGGCCGTGTTCGTGGGGCATTTTGTAGGATTTAGTGAAAAGGGAATCAGTGAGCATGACTAGTCAGTAAGAACATTTCCTCCGCCACTGTCACTTTCCCCCGGGATTATATCACAGCAATGGTGCAGAACCTGACCCAGTCATAATTAGAAGTTGAAGTTGATGATTATGATGCATTTTAGTTTTCAGGTTTTACGTTTTTGTTTTTTTTATATGAAATACTGATTTCACTATGTGTCTTGTTTTTTGCGCATTTTCCTGTTTGTCCGTTATATAGCTATAAAAAAAACGAGAGTGTGAAGATTGCATCACAGTTTTTCAGCCGTGGGCAGATGTAACCCTACGAATACTTTCTTTTGGCTTTGCACTGATTGTGTGTGTGCACACAGTGGGGTGAATTGCGTCGGGAGATAGGAGGAGAGCGAGAGAGAGAGAGCACAGACCATAATTAAAACTGTTCCTTAAGCTCAAGTGGTTGCCAGGCAATGTGACCTTTACTCACACAGGTTCGGCCACAGATGTTGTGCCACGTAGTTAAATGAGACCCACAAGTGATTGTTTTTTTTCTTTGTGTGTGTGTGTGTGTGTGTGTGTGTGTGTGTGTGTGTGCAAGATTACACTCATACAGTAGGCTGTAGTGTGGGTTTGTTCATTTGCAAACTCATTAATACAGGCCAAACGCCCGGATAGACAGCATGCTCAAGTGTCTGTGGTGGTTACCATGGTTACTGCCTCACAGCCGTCATCATCGCGTCGGCCATTTGTTGATTCTGCTATGAAGAAGCGGAGCGAAGAGGCGCGGGGAGTTTACATTGCAGGTTTCATCCCTGAAGGCCTGTGTGTAAATTGTGTGGTTTCGAGCACGAGATTGACGATGCCTTTAAATGCTGTTAGTCCTCCCAGAGACGAACCTATGGAGTCTCCTTAACGTAATAATGCACACACAGTAAATGAATGTCATTCATTGACCCTGATTCCCAGCAGGCTTCATTATAGCACAGCTCAGTAATGTGTGTGTGTGTGTGTGTGTGTGTGTGTGCGTGTGTGCCTGTGGCCTATGTGAGCAGTCATTTGCAGAAGCGGTAGCTCACTTTTATAAGGCGTAGATCCAAAATGTTGTCGTGTGTCTGCATGTGTGTACGTCCGTGTCGGTATTTGCATAGGAGTGTGACCACACGTGTCTTGATTTGCATTTTTTGCGAGGCCTCTGTGTTCGCTTGTGGATACCGTGTGTGTGCTGCGCAATCCCAGGATCATTTGTAGAAATTGTCAACTCCAACTGTTTTTTGTTTTTTTTATTCTGGGTATAAGCAGCTTGCGAGTTGGAAAACAGATGCTACTTCTAACAGCAACACAAAAACCCAAGGTCCCGTGGTTCACTGTGAGTTCAGTGCATTTAATAATTCAACACCAGTGTTAGCTTTTCCCTTCATTTCAGAATGGTACTTAATCCACCGCGAGAAAATGAATTCAATGAGAATTTAAATATCGTATTAACATCTAGGCTAAGCAGAACATGTTCTTTTCTGTTTGATGGTGGCTGTAGGATCCTGTTGGGAATGTTTCAGGGATGCACTGATCCTCTGATACAGATTCCAAATATTGGAACTCAGGGCATCTGCTCGTACTCATTAGGCATCTTATATCCCTCTCCTTGAAGATAGATTTGCAGCTAAACCCTATTTGACCTTTAACCTTTGAATTTCAGTGATGCCGTGCTCTGCACCGCGCTGTAGACATACTATACCATTTAGGAATCACATTTCTAATTGAACTTCTTTTCAGTCGTCTTATTTCACGCAGTTTCTTTTACCTCACTCCTTCCTGGGATTTTTATTTTCTCTAAATACCACAGATACCGCCCCGTTTTATGTTTCCCAGCCGCCAGCGACCCCTCCTCTTTTTGTCATTAGCTCTGGAAGCCGTGGCCATGATTCACCAGCGGCGGTGTTGACACAAAGAGCGCAGCGCGGAGGTCTGAATACCTGCCGCTGCCCTTCACCAAAACCAGAGGGATCATCTCGGGCAGGGGATTGCGTGTCACTCCCTCGGCGCAACCGCGGGGACTCATCGGCACTCAGAGGAGCGCGTAGCGTGGCCCTTTCAAGATAAAAGAGGCCTGCGACCTGTGCCACAAAACATAGACACGCGCAGTGTTTCGTTCTAATACAGTAATTCCGCTTGGGAGCGCACTCACAGCGGGCTGAAAGAAGGGGCCTTTGTGCATTTACACATTAAAAACCTGATGCAGGGACGTATAAAGCAGCACGTGCTCTCGCTGTAACCATGTGCTTTGGGCGGAAGGCCAGGTGAGCCCTGGGAGGACGGTACAGCGCAGAGCGCCGGACGAGACGGAGCACATGTGGGAGATTAGGTCCGTTTGTAATCCGCAGTCCAAAAAGTCGGTTCAGTTGGGGGGGGGGGGGGGGATTTGTTTTAATCTTGTTTAATCAAAACCGATTCTCCTCATTCTCCTTCCTAGAAATGAACTCTGTGTTCGGGAGCGGGGTTTGTCATACAATGAGTTCTGCTTCCTTGTGCATGTTACTGTTGTCTCCTGCTCTGTATATTTAAGAGCTTTTTTTTTTTTAAGCTGCTACAGTGCTGTGGGCATTAGTCATTTGCTCAATTGTGTATGCGTTTAGCAAACCTCCCGCGGTAAGGTGAAATGTGCACCAACGTCCTGACGCGCTCATTAGACAGCACCCGCTCTCTCTTCGGGATGAAGCCACTTTATCTCATAAGAACAGACCGCGGACATGTTGCTGCGGCCTCTGGCGAGGTGAGCCCAGGCCTCGTCCCTGGAATCATTCTCGAATCGTTTCGGAGTCGCCTTGGCCAACCACTAACGGTGTTAGTCACGCCCGAGTAATCCTGAATTAGCACCAGCCGGGATTTCGGTAGCCTGCGTGAATATACGAGATGTGCGCCGGGCGAGTGCTAATCGCTGCAGACTGTCTGTGATGTTCGGACCTGAGGACCGTCTGGGGCGAGATGCACGAGGCAGTCATTTCTCTTGCTATATAATATCCTGTCACAAAGCAAATCTGTGCACTGAGAGCCGGAGCGCCTCGGAGCAAATGGAGTGTCGTCACGAAAGGCGACCCTTTCTGTGTTGTAGTTAATTTTGGGGTTTTTTTTCGTCGGCAGCGGCACGATGAGGGTGATGAAGAAAGAGAGGGAGAGAGAGATGGAGCGAGATTTTTGAGAGGGCTGATGTCTAACCAAGGCCCGGATTCATCCTCTATCTTATTATGTTCTATACCAGTCAGCATTCCAGTTACTCAGCGTGGATGGGGGGGGTGTATATGAAGATAGGATCGAGAGGGCAAAGGGGGGGGGGGGGGGGGTTTGAAGAAATGTGTCA
>JAFBJU010000343.1:114025-125635 GCA_016785305.1 Colistium nudipinnis | reverse complement strand
CTGTCTCTCTCTCTCTCTCTCTCTCTCTCTCTCTCTCGTCCCAGAGAGGGACAATCGCACACACACACACTTTCCTCAGAGAGAAAGAGCATCCGCAGCGTTGGCTGCCAAACTGACTCGACACTTTTTCGCACAATTCATTTGTCACAGTAATGAAACAGCCATGGATTTCACCAACCCTTCATCAATCTCATCTCAGCTGCACATTAGTACAAAAAGGAGTCGTTTCAAAGTCTTTGCTCCCTGTGTGTGTGTGTGTGTGTGTGTGCGTAGGTGTGTGTGCGCGCCGGCGCACCGGCAGCTGTGTTTATGGATTCAAACACCTTGATTGGCTCGAAGCGGAGCGTCTGCAGAACTAGAAGTGAACAGGTGCTTCTTTATATTCAGTGGCAGGTCTGCCCTAACGTAGCGAGACAAAAACATGAATCTTTTTTAAGCCAATCCTGATCTTGTGTATTCTCTTTCGAGCCGAAATGGTTCTGCTTCGACGGTTCAATTGAATCTTGGAAAATGTGTTGACGTCTTCGTACCGAGTTATTCGCATTGGGCCAATCGCATGATTTCAGTATCGTTTTAATTAGAATAGACTAGATTACTTCTGATACCAGGAAGTAAACCAACGGACCCCTCCGTCCCCCCGCTCGGCATGCCTGTGTTTTCTCGCCTTCCCTGTCGCCGCCCCCCCCTCTCTCGTCCCACTGCTCCGTCACACCTCTCCTCTGCCCCCGTCGTTCTCCGCCTGTCACCTCCCACCACCAGACATCCTGTCTGGGAACAGTCTACGTGGCTTCCTTGCTCCGTCCATAAGTTAATGCCAACTCTACCTAAAGGGAACCGTTAAGATCTCTGGAACCTTGGATGTGCCGGTGCCGCGCTGTACACATCTATGACGCATTCAGGCCTCCTTTCGCTTGGCCGCACCTTTCACACATTTCAGAAATAGACACATGTACGTCCTTGTTGTAAGCATGTGTGACAAGTGGATGTTTGAAATAAACATGTCAGCGGTGTGATGTAACTCGAATGCTTTAATGTCAGCTCCTGCATATTTTTGAATAATCCATGTCCAGGAAGCAAAGAGCTGTGGGTCACACTGCTGTTTGTTGTCGGCTTTTGAATTCCCAAATCTGCAGCTGGTCAGTGTCTCCCGGAATCTGTTCGTCCGTAAACCCCGTCTGAGTGTGTCCTCTGTCTGAGGCTGCGGCGGGGACTTATTTCTGGAGAGGAAACGGTCCCCCAGCATATGGCTCCTCATGCATTTTAATATCTTACTGTCCCGGCCTGTCAAAAACAGGACGGCCCGACAGTCCAAGGACAGAGAAGGGGTCTGAAATAGAGACATCTGTCCATAGGGGTCACTCGGAGGGGAAGACAGACAGAGGGAGGGAGGGGGACAGGAGCGGAAGCGGAGGGGATGAGGGCCCTGGGCATCAATGGCCCGATGAAGAAAGAGCAAACAAATTAAAGGGTGGAAGAATGAGGGAGAGGAAGATGGAGGAGAGGGGTTAAGCAGGGCACGAATCGGTGCGCTCAATACTCGGACAAACCCATCTGGATTCCTGCTTTCCATGTTGCACCGTCATGAACTGCTTGGGCATGTGCTGTCAGGCCACCACTCGCCCTCTGTGCATACCATCAAGTGACCCGTCAACCAAGTTCAAAAAAGAGAATCGGGAGGAGGCAGCATCTTCATCCCCCCCCCCCCCCCTTCACCCCCCCCCCCCCCCAGTGCACGTGCAATGTGCACGTGTGCGCACGCGGTGTGACTCCTGGTGGAGTTTGGAAGCGACTTGTTAAGCAGGTCATCCCCTCGGCCTCTGTCTGTCTCCTCACGCGACACGCCCGTAATACCGCTCAGTGCTAACGCTAAGCTCGAATTGATCCCAAAACACATTTCTCTGCTGCTGCCTTTTCATTTTTTGTTCAGCATCGGTTCATGGTTGAGCAGATGTGAATCCAACCTTTCCTCACGCTCGGGTTTCTATTTTTTATTTTTTTTACCTTATGTCCTTCCCCTTTTTATTAAAAACACCTGTCAAAGTGAGACTCTTAGAGTTCCTGCATCCCTTTCATGTTTAGCTATGGCAATATATGTATATACTGTATATATATATATATATGGCAAGTTTCCTGTATAAATCAAAATACGTACAGTACTATGCAGTATTAGCCCCTGGCCTGATGTGATGTGATGTGATTTGATTTGATTTGATTAAATATGGTATGGTATGCGTATAAATGTGGCCCCTCTCCCCTGTGGACCAGCAGCAGTGCCGCTTTCCAGACTAGATTAAGATTAAGGTCTCGCTTGGATGTGGCGGTGCTCCATTTGGAAATTCAGGATTTGGATTTGAGATAGAGCCACACCGGGAAGTGCCACGTTATCCCCCGAGAGCGACAGGCCAAATGTTACAGCTCAAGGATGAGAAGGGAGAGGGGGGGATGGAGGGCGGGAAAAGGAAAAGAAAAGGTGAAAAAATAAAAGCTGTCAACAGAGACGGGGAGGGAAGTGTCATGTGAATACATTTGCAAATGTAAATGATGCGTCATGAGTTTGCCTGCGATCACCTGCCGCCCTTTCTTTCAGTCAAAGTGCTCTTCATCCGTTTTTACTGGTGTGCATCTTAAATGTTGCCTGTTTGTGTTTCTGCAGAACGGCCCATGCCCGGACAAAAAGCGACGCTGCAGACCAGGCCGCTATTTCTTCCGTGCACGACTCCGAAATCGCCAGGGCGGTCGCCAGGGAGCTTTCCCCGGACTTCTACCAACCAGGTAACCTTTGAGGACAAACTCTGTGTGGCTGAAAAGTCATTCTTCATCGGCATTCTCTCCGGGCTTTTTCCACTGTCTCATCAAATTAGACCGCAGGTGCAGTGAAGGAGGTTGAGGAGGTCAGTCGGCTGCACTTGGGGGAAACGCAATGCAAATTTTGCGCGCGCGCTTTGAGTAAGGGTTTTTAGACGTCGTGGACATTGCAGGGAGGAGAAGTCGCATTCGTGGCTGAGACTCTTGCAGGGGCCTTGAGGGGTGGCTCTAGCGCGCGTGGTTCACCCCCAACAGTGCTACATTTATCCAGCCAAGCTCGTCTAAACTCCCCCCTCACCTCCAGTGGCCCTATTTTTAGCCACAGCATCCTCGAGCAACCGTCAAAAAAACTATGCTGTGTAGAAAAAACGGGCGAGCCCCGATGAATAATGATGTTTTCACAGTTTCGGAGCTGTGTACACAGACGGTGTGTCTGAGTCAGTAATGAGCTTGTTCTGGGTGTACACAAAAAAAACAAGGGTATTGCTGTTCCGGAGCTGTAGCAGCAGACTAGAGGTATTGTGGATCATTTCTAACACCACAATGGAGGACTGTGTTTGGGCTGAGACAGCGCAGAGCCGGCTGGACGCAGGCGTCAGTGCTCTGGACAGGGGCCTTGTCTTTGCCCCAGTTGTAACAGCTCTGAAACACTTGCTAAAATCTTGCGAGGCCCAAACCAAAGCCCAAAAAGGCATTTTTGTTTGCGGATCTGAAGAGGAGTGCAGAAATAGCTCACAGGTAAACGAGTGGCGCTGGAGCAAAGGTCTCCTAATAGCAAGCAGTTCTCAGCTTTCCTCTGCCCGAAGGTTTAACAGGCACCGTGCAATACTATACAGCAGGTCACCGAGTAGGCTGTCGACTCAACTCTGTTTGGTGCATTTACTACGCCAGCTTAGTTTTACAAGGCAGCGCCGGGCATAAATAGTGGGAGATCCTTTTTTTAGAAAAAGAGCAGTGCTCCCGGCGGGGTCAGAGGTGGACCACATGAACCCGGAGAGGAGACATATGAGAACGGGAACTATTCAAATGTTGCTTTTGATTTGTACATTGCCTAACGTTTTTGCATTCTGTGTTAAATGTCTTAGTATTATCGGGAGTTTAAAGATTTAGACCATGACTTAATTATACATTCAAATGTCCTCAACGAAGCCAAGAAGACGTCAGTCAAACATTCATCTGCGAACCAGATTAAACTGTTTTTCGCTTTGATTTGATTTCAAACTGTGTCTCAGTCGTTATGTCAATAGGCTCTTTTAATAGCTTTCAAAAAAGCCAAGTCGTAGTATTTTTGCTTATTTTTAACTGCCGCGTAAAATGTCCCCTTTATCTCGCCGTCTTCTTCAACTGCCTGCAGTATATTTAGGCCCATGAGCCAATCGACCTTGGGCACTTGCCAAAGGCCACCACGAAATAGTGGGTGACAAATAGATTGACAATGGGACCCCATTCAAACATGTCCCTCCGCTAAGCCAGGGAAATGGGCCAGAGACATCCTGTGGCCTGGACGCGTGGGGAAAACAGTGGTCATGCTTGGCAGGCTGGGTGATCTACCGGTTCGCCAGTCCGTGTCCAGAGTGTTCTTGCCTTATAAGTCAGATCATGAATGAGAGAGTGGATGATGTCATCATAATCGGCATCGTCGGGGCGACACCTGTGCCTGAGCGTTTATAAGTTCCGTTACATAAGCATATGTATGGTAAACCGAGGTTACCTGTAATAAGCCAAAGCCATTTTACATTGGTTTTATTTTTTTAGTTTATGAAAGTCTCGATTTTGTGTGATGTAGATTATACCAGGATATACAGTAAGTGCAGCCTTTTAAATCCAGGCTGGCCCACTTTTGTGTGTTTATTGCTGGCTCCCGGTTTGCACTTTGGCGGGTTATGTCATGTTTTGAGTGTAAACAGTTTCCTCTATTTGCAGCTTCATTGAAGGTTCACCACTGATGGAGGAAAACGGAAAGTGTGCCATGGAAAAGAAAAAAAGAACTCCGTGTAGAAGTTTGTGCGTTACAGTCGGACAGAGTCGCTCAATCCTTGGTCTCATCAGTAAAAACAATTTGCATGACTTCCCCCAAAACAAATCTGGCTTGCACCCTCGATGTGCCCAGCTCTCTACAGTGGAAATATTCTCTTACCTCCTTCCCTCAGCTTCTAATACGTCCTCTAGGGTAACAACCAGGAGTCTAAAACCCTTGTTGTTTGTAATTGGCATTTCAGACTCATCGCAGATTATCACCCAGATTGGAAGGGTCCACTTCAAAAGGAAAGAGTGGGTCACAGGGAACGGGACCCTGACCTTTATGATTGGTTCGCACACAGCCCCCCCCTGGAGGGGGGGGGGGCGTTTATAAGTTCCGTTACGTAAGCATATGTCTGGTAAACCGAGGTTACCTGTAATAAGCCAAAGCCATTTTACATTGGTTTTATTTTTTTAGTTTATGAAAGTCTCGATTTTGTGTGATGTAGATTATACCAGGATATACAGTAAGTGCAGCCTTTTAAATCCAGGCTGGCCTACTTTTGTGTGTTTATTGCTGGCTCCCGGTTTGCACTTTGGCGGGTTATGTCATGTTTTGAGTGTAAACAGTTTCCTCTATTTGCAGCTTCATTGAAGGTTCACCACTGATGGAGGAAAATGGAAAGTGTGCCATAAAAAAAAAAAAAAAAAAAAGAAGTGTAGAAGTTTGTGCGTTACAGTCGGACAGAGTCGCTCAATCCCGGGTCTCATCAGTAAAAACAATTTGCATGACTTGCCCCAAAACAAATCTGGCTTGCACCCTCGATGTGCCCAGCTCTCTACAGTGGAAATATTCTCTTACCTCCTTCCCTCAGCTTCTAATACGTCCTCTAGGGTAACAACCAGGAGTCTAAAACCCTTGTTGTTTGTAATTGGCATTTCAGACTCATCGCAGATTATCACCCAGATTGGGAGGGTCCACTTCAAAAGGAAAGAGTGGGTCACAGGGAACGGGACCCTGACCTTTATGATTGGTTCGCGCACAGCCCCCCCCTGGAGGGGGGGGGGGGTTAGATGGGCGTGGCCTGGGGCCGTGACGTTAATTGGGCTATATTTGGTGCTGATGTGTCCTCATTGGGGTCTGATGGAGACATAGCTGGAATCTTTACGCACTGAGAGGAGCCCGGCCCCGCGCTCGCCGCGGCTGTCCGAGAGCAGCTGTCCTTTCCTTCAGTTGGTGACTGGAAGGAGGGGGTTGGGTGTGTGTGTGTGTGTTTGTTTGGGGGGGGGGGGGGGGGGTTGTTTGGGGGGGGGGGGGGAGGGATCTCTTGCCCCACCCTCCTTGACCCAGTCAAGGTACACTGGGGCCAGGTGGAACCATAAAAGCCTGGACCTGTCAGGCCCGGTAACCCAGACAGGAGCAGGTGCTGCTTTATATTCACAGCAGCAGGTGTCGTGTGTTGTGCGTTTCAAGTCGAGTCGTTTAACCGGAGTGAAAAGTTTTTCCTGAAACTTCATATTTCTTTCAAGGGTACAGAACATAAAATGATGTTACGAAACTGCCAATCAGATCCCTGCGCGAACAGATTTCAGGAGAATATTTTTAACCTATCGTCCTTTAAATTGTTATGAGATAGGAGATATCACCGTGTCAGACCGTTGATGATGATATGAAGCCAAAGTCATTTCTCAAGTCTCACTACATGAAGAGACAATCCTCCGAGAGAATGTGGGACTGTTTGTACGGTGAGTGATGAAAAAGTGGTTTTGTTTATAAGGCAAACTTCCAAGATACACAAGAAACATTTTGTTTTAAACATGCTGCCAACTACAAATTGTGCAAATATATTGAAATCCATTATATGTCACAAATAGTCAAGCACAGGAAAACTGATTACGAATACAATAGGGCCCTTGTGTGTGCGTGTGTGTGTGTGTGTGTGTGTGTGTGTGTGTATTAGTGCAAATGTATGAGGATATGTGCGTGCTACAGTAGTAGATGTAATCTGGGTTAACAGTGACAGCCCCCCCTGCCCATCTGCCAGTTTGAGTAGGAGGAAGAAACGAAGAAAGTCAAAACCAATTACAAATTGAGTCATACATCTTAAATAGAAAAGAATAGGAAACATGCTGAGACCGCAACCCACAGAACAGACTAATACTAGAGTATGAGTAATTTATAATAGAGTCAAATGCATCTTAAACAAAAAACACAGACCAGGAAATGTTTTTTTTACTCTCACTTTATTTATCATACAGGGACACATAGACACCATGGGACACTTACACAAACCCCCTCGCTGTCTGATGCACAGTGGCAGCAAACGTGATGACCGCACAAACTGTACTCCTTCTCCCCATACACACACACGCACGCACACAAATTCAGGTCTCATTTCCACTGTCCTCTTGTTACTGCTGTTTCTCTCCCATTAAGATCAGTTGGGGTTAGGCTGAGTCTTAAACGGTCAATCCTGCGTGTGTGTGGGCGTGCGCATGTTTTGCTTCCAGTGCACTGGAGCAGAAAAGTGTGATATGGATTAACGTGATCAAAACGGACATCCTGCAGTTTAGACAAAAGCTTGAACTCTAATAATCTCAAAGAGACAATGAGGGGTTGAACGGACGCCGGGCACAGTATGTTACAGCAAAGCATAATGTCAAATGAAAACATTGCTGAAATCCAGATCTTATTTATCTGCCTTCATTGAGGTTTGTGTTGATTATTTTTTGCCTCTGTCATGACTAATGGCATCCTTGGGCTTTTTTAGTAGCCCTCTCGGGAAGGCTGCAGACTCAATGTTCAGATGAAAGAAACACCCCAGCCATTTGGGTAATTGAGTCCCAGTGAATGCTCCTGCTGACCTAATAGGATTCCTCGCCATCAGAGTATTTCCAATCGATCTTCTCTCTTTTTTTTTTTTTTTTTTTTTTTTAAATATGTTTTCTGCTTCCCAGTATATACTGAAACAATTGCACACTTAAAGGGCGCTGTGTGATTTCCGGGGGATTGTGGAATCGAACGCGCCTACCGACTGAGTGACTGAGTGAGTGAGTGAGTGAGTGAGTGAGAGAGACTGGTGTTTTGGTGCAGGGAACCATTCGTAAAATGTTTGGGAGCCCTCGCAGGAATCTGTCCCCAAACAGAGTGAATTCTTCGGGCCCGCCCATGAAGCCCTAACTCTTATTGAGTTATGGCGTGAAATTAAGCCCGGCAGATACATTAAGCCCCCGCAGATGTTCAAATGTCGCCCCCATCTCTTTGTAGTGGGTCTTATTTGTCGTGGCAGTTATGAAACAAATTAGGAAGGCCAATGCGGCAGAAAAATACTTTGGGCTTACGCACGCTGAAGCCCGAAAAGATTACCCGGTGAGGCCGTTTTCGCTGGCGTGGGATTGGATGCACTTGTTCCCTTTTTCGGATGTGATGTTTAAGCAATTGTTCCTCGAAGTAAAACGTGTGAAATCGAAATCACTATCGATTCTTTTCCCTTTAATGACGGTGTGCAATCTTAACAGGCGGCATGTATTGTCAGCGGCGTCGCACGAATCCTTTGGATTGATCCCGGAGTGGAACCTTCTTCCTCGACCATGGATTTCATCAATACCGAAGGCACCGACAGGAGTAGATCAGAAATCAGATCACATCACATATTGTTCTCCTTGGTTTATACTTTATTACCTTACTGCCTCATTGTTTATTTGGTTTTATGTGCGCCCAAATAAACAGAATCTGACTCAATGCACGAATGCTGACTTAGTCAGCATTAGAACTCACTGACGTTGTCGTTAAAATGTTTCCTTGTACCTATTACAATGATCATACAATACATTTTATTAGGCTGACGCTCTTGTAGAAAGCGACTTCCAATAAGTGCATTCAAACCATAAAGTCATACATTCCCAGATGGTCTCCTCTCCAATTCAAATTTCGCTATATGAGATGCTGAGGGTCCTTTTCTGCCCATACCGTCTGATGCACTTCAAACAATGGAGCATTGTCCCTGTCTTAGTCACTCTGACACCGTCTAATTTAGACGAAGGGAACGAAACGTGCAAACAAAGCGCCTGATGTCTCCGATAAATATGAATTTGGTACGGAACAAAGAAACAGATAATTAGCGTGCTTTTTTTTCCCCCCCTCTCACATGCATAAACACATTGACATTCAGATTTGGCCTCTATTGTTCACACCGTAGAGGACCTCATTTCCATAATGAAAATCCAAATCACCGACAGTACCTCAGCCCATAAACTGCTAATGGAGAGAAAGTAGCCGGCAGTGTGAGCTCTCCCAGGAAAAAAAAAAGAGGCACCGATGCTCCTCGGTTTGACTTTTTGTCGATGCAGCCATGTTGCTTGGATGCTGAGAAGAGCCTGCAGAGGAGGCTTCCTTTGTGGTGTTTGTGACACTGCATTAATCAGTCGATTTCTCTCGCTCTCTCTCTCTCCTTCTCTCTCTCTCTCTCTCGAGTGCATATATAATGCTGATCCATGAATATTTTAGAATATTTTATTTCAAAGTAACTGAGCCTTGGGCCAGATTTTGTTTAAATCTATCTCCCCTATATAGGGGCTTCTATACAGGCAGGGATAAGACATTTCAAAATAGCATATGCGTCATTTCAGGGCTTGGTTATCTCGTGTGTCATCATTGAACTATGTCTGATCCTCACATTAAAGGGCATTTGAATGTTGGTGGGCCGGCATGTTGCACTGAGTCAGTATGTATGTGCGAGACTAGTAGGTGCCTCCCGTGTTCAATAGTTATGTTGGAGTCACAGAGTTACACATTGATTTATCCGAAAAAAATTCCAATCCAGCACCTGCCTGTGCTTATATCGAGGCTTCCAAACACAACTAGTTACCACATTATATCTCAGTAGTCTCGTTTGTTCCAAAAAATGAAGTACAAAAACAAAAGAGTTACAGATGTATGATGTAACTCCTTGTCATCCCACCGTTTGCTCATTTTACATTTCGATACATGTCAACGTATATTCTGTAAAATGCGTTCGTTGCTGAGATTAAGAGTTGACCGGTGGCCAAAGTTAACGAAATGCTGAACGATCCTTTTACTCTTCTGCGAGTTAAATCAGCTGTTACCTCGCTCTCTCTGCTGCAGGGCCGGACTACGTGAAGCAACAGTTCAAGGAGCCTGTGGAGATCAAGGAGGTCCCCGTTGAAAAGAAGGACAACTCCTCGAAAAATTCTCCTCACTTCTACCGCAAAGGCACAACTCCTCCGCACTCCCCCGTCGCCAGTCCCGTTGGCACACCTCCGCCCTCGCCCCACTCGGGCAAGAAGAAAGGTCAGGTCGCCAACAGCACCAGCCGCAAAACCAGCAAGGAGGAAAAGCCCTCCCGCAAGACGAGCAAAGAAGACAAGTCGAGTCACAAGACCAGCAAGGAGGAAAAGGCAAGTAGAAAGCTGAGTAAAGAAGAGAGGCCGGCCGTCACCGATGGCCCCAGAAGTCCTCACGTGCAGCCGGAGGCTCCACCTAAACCTGCAAAGGTTCAGCCGCCGCCGCCGCAGCAGCAGCAGCAGCAGCAGCAGCAGCAGCAGAATCAGCAGCAGCCTCCGTCTTCCGCTCCACCTCCGCAGCCTCCTGCCATTCCGGTCAACGGCCAGCTCCACACCCAGTACCACAGCTACTATGTCAAGACCCCGAGCAGGGTCGCCCCGCCCCCGGACCCCGAGGAGGACGCTGAGGAAGAGCCGGATGCCCTGGCCCTGGCGCGCATGCCCCCGCAGCCGCCCAGGTCCTACAGCACCCCCACTCCTCAGCCAGCCTCCCTATGGGAGAGCAGGAGCGACCCGAAACTCAGGAAGCAGGATTCGCTCAAGCCAAAGAGCCTCGCAGACACAAAGAAAGCCAGCATGGAGATTGCAGAAAATGCGGAAGAAACAGTAAGTATTGGAAAAATACAAGTATATATATATACTATTATTATTATTTTTCGTTTCAAGGATTTCTTTTTTGCTTTCGTCTTCTAAGAGTATTGTAACTCTCTGTAGAGATGATATAGCCACCACCATAATTAAATTAAACTCATTGATAGAACAGTATTAAGAAGGATAAAAAATGTTGTTAACCTTTGACAGAGCCAGGCTGGACGCTTTTTTCTGGTCTTTGTTTTTGATCAAGACCAGCTTCACTTTCACCGTGAACACCAGAATTTATTGCTCTCCTCTTTCCTTAACATGTGGGTGTTATTCAAAGTGTCAATATATTCCTTTTCTTTGAACTAGATATTTCTATTCCAAGTGGGATTTGCGAACAGAGACTCAGGAAGCACAGACCTGATCTTGTTCTAGATTGTTATGTGACATGTGATCATTATCATAATGTTATCTTTTGCAGGGTCCTAACTCCATCCTTGTTGCCATGGTAATGCTGTTGAATATCGGCCTTGCAATTATATTTGTCCATTTTCTGACATGATGATACTGTTTCTCTGGTAAGTGCCTTTATTTTTCCCTGGTCAGCACGTGCGTTCATGTTTTTGTTCTAACAAGGATCGACCTTTTCATGTGTGTCACGCGCCATCATGCTACAAGAAGCCGGTGAAATCCAAACCACCTTTTGTGTTGCAGTGAAGCCATGGCAACCGGTGCGGTTGCGTCGCCGGCCTTGAAAAATGAAAATGGCGCCAGTGAGACGCGGGGGCGGCCGTAGGTGTTTGGGAATCAGCGTGACACCGCAGAGAATCGCCCCGGGGATTGGCTCTCCTCCGGCTTTTTTTTCTCAAAGCTGAGGTGAAATGTCGTGTCTAGTGAGATTTTCCAAATAAAAAAACACCCCCCCAAAAAAAAAAAAAAGAAGTTTTAAAAATGCAACCAAAC
>JAFBJU010000343.1:0-114007 GCA_016785305.1 Colistium nudipinnis | reverse complement strand
GGGGGGGGGGGGGGGGGGGGGGGGGGGGGGGGGGGGGGGGGGGGGGGGAAGAAGTAATTGAGACCCCGCTCGAGTGCTGATCCAAGCACCGGTCTCTGAAGCCCACCGCCTTGGCACAGAGAGCGGGTGGGCTGACGGACTCTGCTGCTGGAGGAGAAGAGTGTGGAGATGCACTTTCAGATGACGGGAGCAAACAGCTGCCTTTCTATTTTGCCATCTGACGTTTTGATGGGGAGATGTGAGCCCGGCGACCGGGGGTGGGGGGGGGGGGGGGGGGGGGGCGATGAGCACCAGTTCGCGGGGGGGGGGGGGGGGGGGGGGGGGGGGGAGGCGATGAGCACCAGTTCGCAGCGGGAGCGTGCTCGGGTGTTTTCGGAGCGTTTTCTGGCCTTCACGCCGCCCGTGCAACAGGAAACTGCGCGCGGCCGTGGCCCGTAGTCAGTGCTAGCACGGTCACTAGCCAGTCTTACTCGGTTAATCCAATTACCGCCGCGGCTTCCTGGAGCTCCGTCCGTTGTTACCCAGGATACACTGCTTTGAAAACACTCCCCGTGCATGGTAGAGTTCTTTAACATTTGTTTGCTTTCAGTTCTATCGTAGTTTTTCTTTTTTTGTTGTTGTTGTTTTTTCGTTAGTGGTGGTTCTCTGAATGTCGGTTACCTGCAGTCATACGCTTGTAGTTGAAAACTTTCTCCGCTCAGAATGGGTAAATGATTTCTTTCCCCTTTATTACTTATTATTATTTCGACTTTTTGCTCATCTCTAACAACCGAGGTGTAATTTGACATTACACATATATGATACTGAACGTGCAATATGTTTTTTTTTTTTTGTTGTTGTTTTTCTTCAAAGGAAAGCTCCTAAATGTTTATGCCACAAAAAAAAAAGAGGCGTTGAACTTTTACCATATACATCCTATGTTGAATTTATTTCGCTAAACTCTAACAATTTGAACATGCTTGACTGGAGGTGATTACCAGTTGGCGTCGGCTTTCGAGAGGTGGTTAAGATGGAAGTAGAAAATGTCTTATGTTATTTATTAACTCAGAAGGAGAATTATTTCGGGCCGAGACCCTTTCTGCTCGAATTTCTTCACTCTGTTCTTTGCTTTTGTCGTTTTTTTTAATGACATCACGAGTAATCAAGATGCAAAAGATGCATTTCACGCCACTGCTCCTGTAGGCCCAGCAGTGCTTTCGCGCTTGGATCGGGACAGTCTATGAGGATGGTGGAAGTTGAATTCATTCAGGTTGAGGCCATGCAGAATGTGGCACCAGGGAGAGGGAGCGATGCCTTTTAAAAGTCTTCAACAGTACTACTGTTTACCTCGGGGGGGGGGGAGGGGGGGGAAACAAAAAACGATGAGGACACTTGGGAGGGAAAGATGCCATCCTTGTCTTAACTTTGTTGTGTGGGGGGACGCTGACTGTTGTCATCGCCTCGATCATCGTTTTAACTTGCTTCATCGTAGCTGGTATTAGTCTTCGTTGCGGGTATGGCATGAGTTTATTTGATTTTAAAAGTAGTTATTTATACGGTCGACATTTACTGTCTTCACTACCAAGATTAATTATTTATTCATTGTACAAATGACGTGTTTGGTCATCATAAAAAGGGCTTTAATATATACGCCGATGCGATGTCTTTGCTGCGGTACACTTTTTCAAATTTGACTACAGTTACAAAACAAGCAGCAGATTCAATTTAAATTAACATGCTTAAGCCAGTGAGATGTACGCAAACTCTCCACATAACTTTATTTCAAATTTCTGAAATCGATACGACTAAAGACCAAGAATATAAATTAAAGAACACCATGAAATGATTTGCCCTTCTTTGCCCTCTTTTTCTTTGGTTTCCCTGTCTTCACATGGTGAGGATTGGAGTTTCGGAGGGTTTAACCGAACAGACTATTTATGGGATATTTTTTTGAAACGCAACATTGCATGTTGGAGACATTTATATATAGATTATTATATACTATTTGTAAGGATTTTTACAGAGCACAATCCAGAATCTGGTATGAGTTGGTATTTTTCTAACAATTTGCACACCTGTATTTTGACAATGAATATAACTTGTTTGTAATTGGTAACGTAATGCACATATGATAATGTTTGACGGTGGAAAAATACTTTATTTCTAATTGGTTGTACTGTATGTACCATTGGGGGATATGGAAGGCAGACGTACTTGTTTGAGTATTTTAAGACATAATGAGGAACTGCGGGAGACTTTTGATAGCTCAAAGTTCACGGTACCCCACAGATTTGTGCAAAGTCTCTGGAGATGAAGTTATGTGTATAACAATAAAGATGTTATGCCTCGTTAAACACCATCTTTGCCTATCTCTGTTATTTTTATGCTCTTAACAACAGTAACTTTAACACCAGAAGTCCTAATTTGATACACTGAAGTTATTTCAATAAACCAAAATAAATCGTCAAATGAACTACAAACATCATTCCACTATCTCTCTCATTAAGGAGCATACAGGTGCACATAACACATAACCTACAGGTGGATTTGAAGTGATGGATGCAAGGATGATAAGAATGTTTAAAATACCACTCATCTGTGCTGAGCCTCCCAGTTATGATGGCCTCACGGTGACCTTCTCATAAAGATCTGGGGGGTGGCACTAAATCAAAGTGTCTTCGTCTGGGGCTCACATTAGCGGCGCGAGCGCAGGCAGGTGCCTCGGTTTGTCTTGGGTGAGTTTGTGCCGTTTCCACTGCCGATCAGCCTTTGGATTAGTGTAGAGTTACATCAGCCGCGGCACCTGCCAGCAATCAGCGACGCCATGTCATGCAGTCCGCGTGCCCTCTGCCCTGACGCCAGCCGACACAGCAGTACCTGCTGGGAGTTTCTCGTCTTGTCTGTTTTATGGTGGCGCTTTTGCTTGTGAGCGGACTACACTAAACCAGCGATGACGTCTTCATATTGACATGGCACCTTCATTAAAGATGTTTATCTTGCAGTGTTAAAATGAGCAGGTGCTGTTATGGTCTCCAAAAGGAATATTCCAAATAGCGTATAATCCTGGCGCTTAACCCCCCCCCCCCCCCCCCCAATGTGAAGCCGAACTTGTCAGTAATAGTATAGAATATCTCTGTTACTATTCTGATATTGCACAGCATGCTGGACAAGATTTGGTTGCACAAGCAGTCCTGGACAAATATAAACCCAAACCTTATAAGTGTATCCTATCCTCTAAGAAATGATTTAACAAACACTGATGACAGCTTCATTAGAGTTCAGGTCAATTTACTTCAGGAGGATTGTGGACTAAAGCAAAACAGCAAAGCCTGGTGTGTTTTTGACCTGTATTTAATTCAAAAAAAACCTCGACCTCTTTAAAGATTCCCACTAATCGGACGAACCCAATACCTCCTATTGTTTTTCAAGTTTCCACAGCTACCAAAATGAAGAATAAATGTCAAATGAATAGATGCATCATTCACGCTGCGGACATCGCGGACATCGTCTTATTTAAATGGGGGATGAAATAGAGAAAAAGAAAGAAACTAAGAGGAAATTCAAACAAGAAAGGGATAAGAACCTGTTTTTCCCATTCCATTTTTTTATTCATTCAAAACATGTTCTTGAATACCTCCTCAGATGATTTTGATCACATATTTTTTATCTGCTGTAAAAGCAGTAAGGACGTCCTCAGTCTGGCACATAAAATGAAAGCAAGTGTATTTTTATGTATATATTTAACTTCCCACATGTCTGAGCTTTCAACTTGTGTCTAAAATGCAGTTTGGTTGTGCTGCTAAAATTGGATTAAGGCTAGTAAGCAGTGAGGGGATATCACTGGCCAGCTAACTGTTGCTTGCTGACATCAGTATTAGGCAGATCCCCTTTCCATGCCTTGCATAATTACCTTAGCTTAGCATCACTTCATCTGTTACATTTACACTAACACATCTCGGGTACAAAGCTGCAAAGCTATCACTCTGTCATCTGAAGTAAACTGTTATCAGTGACTTTCATTTAGGCACGCAGCATTTTCTATTTTCGTCGTATGCTGATGGTCAACCAAGGAGGTGGAGGCCCAAAACATACCTATATGCAATTTAAGCACCAGACAGTTTATGTCCAGTTTATTTATAACTATTTCATAAAATAAACAAAAGTCTCCCAATATTTGCTCTACGAAACATTGGTCACGGTTTACATCACACGAGGAGGAGCCTCCACCACTGTGTGAGTCTGTCTTCAATGGATGTTTGTTCTTTTGACATAATTGCTACATTTCTGATTGAATTGTGGACCAAATAAACCCCTAATTATCGTTTTACTTTTTAGAAACAAATATTAATTATGTATAAAATGATGTATAATGACTTTACCTCTTGTCTAATGAACCACAATTCTTTGTGTCCTGAGATTAGGAACAACATAAGAATAATGCTGGGCTCTGAAACTCGCTGCAGGCCAAAGGAACAATGCCCGCAGACTCATTGTGACATGTCTCAAGCCTCTTTTCAGAGCAGAGGCGCCCAAAGACATTCAACCCCCATCTTTCCCTATCATGACTAAAATGCTGACCTGGTTTAATTCAGGGCTTCTCGAACAATGATCCTACATGTTGACGTTTGACTCACTACGAATTGAAACAATGTGACATGCTGGTGGAGTTGTTGTATGGCAGTCTTCTCGGCAGGCCATACTTACCTTAACAATACATTCAATGGTTTGTAACCCAAGTGAACATGAGTGTGTCTGCACGTGTGATATCCTACAAGAATGTAGGATATGAAATGAAGCACATTTAAATGTCTAAGATGTCAAACAAACATATACATGTATTTGCCCTAACGAGCACACCGGGGGACAAGTGCCTTTTCCAGCAAGTTGACTGCATCCCACCATTTGCAGCATGGCTTGTGTGCGTGTCTGGATGGCGAGATTTGAGAAAGCATACAATCGATGTGTTGACGAATGATATCACTTGGCATGACAAGAGTGTTTGCATATGTTGTGTGTGCATGTGTGTGCTAAGGAAGCCTCGTTCTGAGGGCCCACAGCAGCCTCCCCAAAATAGAGCTGAGAGCAGCTGCAGCGGGGTGGGTCGTATCAGAGCAACATCAAAGGGGCCGCCGCCACCCGCCCGCTCTGATCATGAGCACTAATGGTGTAATGGGGGACTGGAAGGTCAGTGATTGTTTTTGGTTGTGCGTGTGTGAGTGTGTGTGTGGAGGCTACAGGAACTTTCTGGAACACAAACTGACAGCCTTGCTAAACCTGGTATTACTGTAAGAGAAATACCAGGTCAGATGTCAACTCTGCAGAGGTCCCCACAGACAGAGCCGTCAGGGAAAAAAGGTCATCTTTGTCCCTTCAGTGAGGGCCTAACATCTGTGTGTAAGTGAGCATCGATGCAATGATGGAAATATCATAAATGTATGTACAAATGGTTTCTATTTTCCATAAGGAGCCGTACAGCCTACCACAGGTCACCTCCGGGTCAAACAGCGCGGTGTCACGGCTCAAATATCTATGCGTCAATTTGGAGGCCTCGGATTTCAACAGTCATCACTTTTCCTACATGAAAGAACTCTGAACCTGACCGTGACTGCAGCGGGCGCCCCTTTCTCAACTGTGTCAGAGCAATGGCACACACCACGTTACCTGACCAAATAGACGCTCATGAAATCTCATGGTTTGGTAATGTTGCCAACAACACACAATCACAGTTTAATTAACGTGGACATTTTAGATTACCGTGGAAGTTTATAATACAGTGTACACAGGTGAATATCGTAGTGTTTTCTTTTTTTTTATGTGCACATGCGGAGACAATTTACTTTTACTGAGTGCAGTTTGGACAGTATAAAGTGGTGCAGAACATGCTCTGTCTCTCTCCCCCATTATTTCTTAAATCCAGATTTATGGGTCTGTAAAATGTCTCTGTCATGTTCAATCAGCAGCTGCTGTCCCTCATCACACACCATGGACGCAGGTCCAACCGGTACACAGGCGCCCTCCACAGGAAAATACGATAACATCGTAGTGTACATTTAAAAATGTATCTTCATTATTTACCGACATAAAAACTTAGAATATATTCATTGTCAAATAAAGGACGTTCTTTTATTTTTTTAACGACAATCAGGATATACGGTTAGTGTGAATATGTAACGGACCGTTTCTCTCCTCATGTGAGATTCTACGGAAGAAATTCATTCCCGAACTGGTGTTGCATACAAACTGCTTCCGGTTATCAACAGTCCGGTGGCTACCGCTAGCTGAAACACAATCCCCACTCCACGTCCTTCCACAGAGTGGTAAGAAACGATGTTGCCTTCCTATGATATGATGTTGTATGTTGTTGGGTATCGGACTCTTTGTCCAACATGAGCACTAACCTCTGAAGAACTGATTAAATATATTTTGTCGTTTATTGATCTAGACGTTAGCTCGCTAGCTGACGCCAGCTAACGCTGACGGTTGCGAATTTACCTTTAAACTGTTTGGACAGTGAAGTAAATTAGCTCACGCGTCGGTAAGATCTATATTGACTGAAGCCAAAAAGCGACATGTGTATTTATCTGGCTGTATTTTAACAATAGCAATAGCGTGGTACATTTATTTTCACACTTTGAATAACTGTCAAATGTTCACCGAAATGTTAAGGCCCTTGATTGTAGAAACCTTAAGTCTGGTGTTATTCATTTATTTTACACTCCATGTCTAGCCTAGTTACATGATATGATTATTTGGATGGCTTGTCATTGTTCTGTTCTTGTTACAGGATTAGTACAATTTCCAGAACAGAATGGGTAAGTGATAAACGGTCTATATTCTCTTGCACCCTCGCTGAAATTCAAGATGTTTCATTAAACTTCTGTTTATATCACAATAGTTGCACGCACTCTTACACACAGGTTTCCACCAAATCTCTTGTTCCTTTTCAAAGTCACCAACTCTGTGGTAGTCGGTCAAATATGTGTTTGCGTGGCACTGAAGACTCACACCTGTTTATGTTGTTCCACAGATGGTGAAGAAAGAACCTATGGTGGCTGTGAAGGGCCAGATGCCATGTATGTGAAGTTGATCTCTTCAGATGGCCACGAGTTCATAGTGAAAAGAGAACATGCCTTGACATCTGGCACTATCAAAGCCATGTTGAGTGGACCAGGTAAATATTGAGGCTAATGACCTGATTTCCAAAAAAATCTCTCCATTTGGTATGAAAAGGTTTCATGCACTCATAAGGAATATATCATTTATCAGACCTTTTTAGATAAATAATCCTCAGAAATGTACCTCAGAAACAAAAACAGTCAACATATTTACTATATTTTATTGGCAGCTTTTCGGTAAAATCAGCTATCATATTCCTGGTCTTAACTGTAGATATGATTGTTCTGAACCTTCCATGTGTGAGGTTGTATAGCAAAGGTGTATTGTGCTGATCATTGTTTGCTCATTTGCTTGAGATTCCGACTGGCAAAAATACATACTGTGCTTACTATAGTTTCTGATCATAATTAAGCCACCACTGTTAAATTTAGCAAGTCCTGTTGGTGGCACTGTGCTCTCACCATAAAAAGCTTGTATGGCCATTATGAACCATTTTACATGTAGAGCTGTTTTAATCTTTCCAAGGTAATCTGCCGCAATGTTAAAGCATCTTGTTAAGTTATTCTGTTCAGTAGTTAGCTTAAAGAAAGGTACATTTAATAAATAGTATGATTTAACGTTTGTTTATGTTTTATTACTCCTGCCCGTGACACTTGTAATGCTGTAACCCCTCTATCTGCAGGTCAGTTTGCTGAGAATGAAACCAATGAAGTGAACTTCAGGGAGATTCCGTCTCATGTGTTGTCCAAGGTCTGCATGTATTTCACCTACAAGGTCCGTTACACCAACAGCTCCACAGAAATACCCGAATTCCCCATCGCCCCTGAGATCGCACTGGAACTGCTCATGGCTGCCAACTTTTTGGATTGCTAAAGATAAAACCGATAGTGTAGAAATTTAAAACATTTTGGATTTTTTTTTTTTTAATATTGAACTTGTTTTGCCATTTACACCATTGAACATGAATGGGTATATAACCGTGATAAGTTTGGTTTGTTTTCTTTTGCACCTGACTTTCCCTCTGACTTTTAGTATTAAAGAATTTCGTTTTAATCAAATAAAAGGATATGGCAGGCTGCATCCATTTCCCAAGAATGTGATCCATGTGCTCCCTGCCCAAGAAATCTTTCTTCGCCTCCATCTTAATAAAAGACTTGTTTGGTGAGAACTTTGTTGGCACTTACTAACGTGTTCTATATTATGTACTGAATTCAAAATCCATTATCACCTAAAAAGATGTCGTACTTTAGTTTTGTGATTTGGATTAGCTCAACTGAAACATTTCCAAATGATATTAAGACCTCAATAATAGTTCCAATATATGTGGCTATTAACGCTCACCTGATAGGAATTATTCATTGATAAGAGATCTAACTAGTAGATGGTTTGTTAAATTCTCTGCTAGGAGGTCCCAACATTCTGGAAAGATAATTAAAAGTTGCATGTTTTTGAAGCTGTTCAAAAGGTAATGCGTTTCCCTATAAACTCAATGATTTTAAGATTACACCACTGTTTTTCTTATGTTTTCCTTGTGAGAGGCAGTCGCACTGTATTGATTTTGTAATTAATGCAGATTGCTGTTCATGTGTTATTCAACCATGGAACATTGATTTTTCGCAGTTTCTGTCTGTAAGCTAAGTTAATATATACAACTTTATTTTTTGTAAACATTGAAAATTAAGGAATCTTAAGACAGTACAGTAAGATGACATTCTCCTGTAATAAACCGATCCAAACCTCTTCACATTCATTAAAATAAAAATATGAAAAGTGTTCAGACCCTTTGTTGTGACGCTTGGAGTTGGGTGCCTTTCATTTCTGTAACTTTGAGATTGCTCTGCCCCTTGACTGCAGTCTACCTGTGGTAAATATAGTTTATTGGACGTGGTGTAGAAATGCGCTTGTACTAATATTTCTGGAATGATTCTGAAATATGACTTACTCCCACAGTCTTGGACAAAAACACTAAGTGAGACAACAGAGAGCCTGGGAACGTCACTCACAAATTACAGCCATATGCTATTTCCTCGGAATTATGAGTTCAACATTTGGCACAATTATATTGTGAGGTCACACAATACATGTGTGGGAGGATTTGTGGTTTTGCTGCTACGGTGAACCACTGATGAGTCGACCAGCAAAACGGTTTTTGATTTTCCCAGGAAGTAAAACTTGTAGCCAGTAATGTGATTAGGGTGTAGTGACTATCAACATTTAAGTGATTTGACATCTTATTTTAAATAAATAATGTTGCTTGGATCAGACATACAGTGTATTTCCTGATGCATATATCAGCTAAGTGGTTACCATGGCTGGAAGATATTTGACGAGACAAATGCTTATATAGGGAATGTGAAGGGCCTGTTATCCGACTTAGGTGTCAGCCATATCAAGTGCGAGCTCATCACATCGGAGTCACAGAGAGATGGGCTATTTTTTCCCCCAGGAAACCATAGGAGCCTTAGTCAAATTACTGTTCGTTTGAATAAAATGTCCTTGCTTCTAATGCATACAGATGAGGTGCCCCTATGGTTATTGGAGATTACAGGTAGGATGTTTGTTAGGACACCATACAAATGTAATGGATGCTATGACGAAAGGTGCTATGAATGCAGGCTTAGTCAAAAATGTATTTCAATTCAAAGTAGGAGCATCACTTGAGTTACAACATTTTATCAGCGATAAACCAAAGGTGAAAAGGGACTTAAATATGACAGCGATCGTCATCAGTTTACAATTTAATCTCAATCTCATCTTCTGTCAAAATATTGTGTTTATTATTACAATGGAATTCAGTGTTAAAAGCCATTTTTAAAAAGTCTGCTACAGACTTGAGCGGACTGTTTGTTTCACCAAAAACAACTCCTGCTGTCACGTGACCCGGTGACGTAGCCTCCTCCACTCTGCGCGGAAGCAGAGGGGGGGGGGTTTCCATCATGGCGTCGATGCAGGTAAGAACACAAATGAGAGCGGTCTCTTATTTACACTTTACACATTCTTCACCTCCTGATTTGCTGTCAGTTCGCCCTCCCCACTCCGTCCGCCTCGAGGCGTCTGTTGGTCGCAGCGTTGACACCCAAGCGAACGCGCTGAAATTGGTCCCAAAGTGTTGAGGCTCAGCGCCAGGCTCCGTGCTAGCAAACACAACTAGCACCTCATCATCCTCATCCCCAACCCTCGGGGCTAACACGGGAGCCAGCTTCCTGGTCACATACGAGTCACCACACACAACTACACGCAGTGTGTCTCGTTCGCAGCGACGCGCCGGTGCGCACTCACGGAGCGTGGTCCTTTGTCGTGGGGATTAATCCAGTTTGTTTGCGGTTTGGAGGCGGATGCTTAGCTTTTTATCGGCTAGCTAACGTGACAGTGCGCAGATTGAGCAGTTTCCTCCCGAGCGGAACAGGTGCATCGCTTTGATCGGTTTCGTGCCATCGCGGCTTTGAATCGAGTCGGCCGTTTCTCATCAAAGTACCCACAGCTCCATGAGCGATGAACACGGTTTGTTCGCTTTTACCTCAAACTTATTGTTTCGTCTGTTTCCAATCGGTTTGTTTCCAACACAAGGTTAAAGCCTCAGGACATAGTTTTGTCAGCAAAGGACACACAAACTTTATGTTTTTAATACATTTCGTTTCATTTAACATGTGGGCCAAAATCTTCGAATTTGGGTTTTCATGTGATTTTCCCGTTTTTATACTATGGTTCGTGTATTGTTTTAAATGATATATTTGGACATACCGAGTGTGTCAACACGTTTTCCCTCCCACAGAAAAGGCTACAAAAGGAATTATTAGCCCTGCAAAATGATCCACCCCCAGGAATGACGCTCAATGAGAAAAGTGTACAAAACACCATCACACAGTAAGTGTTGTTTCCATTTTGTTTTACATGTTTCTCTTGTGTTTCAGCTTGACAGCATTTTCTGACCTGGTAAACACAAGGTATCATTAATACCCATAGTAGTCATTGGAGAAGGTTTTCATCTGTATAAAAAACAAAAAAAAAAAACTCATCTAGCCTGTGGGTGAAGCCCGTGTGAAGTTGGCTTTCTCAGTAACACTGTTCGGTGGTTTTACGTTTTGAGGATCAATCGGGGTCATTCTCGTGACTGGCAACTCTGGCCCTCTCGGTAGAGTCTCTCTAATGCACAGTGTCGCTATTCATCCTCATAAAATATTTATTGGTTGGCAGGCAGGAGTTGGGCTAGGGTAGCGAGCAACAGAGGCTCCTCTGCTGACCTTTCCCGTCTGGGCGTCTTGGTGTTGCCTTATACGCCCATGAATCCTCTTGCAGTGCGAGTCCGATTGTGTCTGGTAAGCATTAATGATGTGAGGTTGTTGTCTTCTCAGGTGCTGGTTGGCAACACTCTCTTTGAGTGTTGCTGATCAGACTGCTCTTGGCATCACTGTGGGAGTCTTGAGACATCATACACGAGCTACACCTTTTTAACTGTTTTTGTTTCATAAAAAACAAACAAAAAAAAGCCTGCACAAGGCATCTGTCTTGATCTTGTCAGACTGAGGGAATATTATGTGTTGTTGCTTAACCACCAAGTTCTCCAACCAGTTCTGCTGGCTTGTGCATCCCAAAGTTTGTGATGGTATGTATGGGTGTGGCGTTTTTCTCAGCTTTGACGACAAGGGATCTCTTCTGCCTATTCGGTCATAGTGATTGACACTAGTGGCCAATTGTTTTGGTTATTCTTTTTATTTTTTATCACACAAGTCTCCAGCGCAGTCGGCTACAGAGAGTCTGTCCCAACTTGCCCTTCAAGCTAACCTTATCTAAACAAATGGAAAGAACAGCCCTGGTGACAACAATGCAATGTGTGTAACAGTGATAAGGTGGCCCTGACTTTTTATTAGTATAGCTATTGTCTAAATAGCACTCTGTGTCTCTGTGCTGTATCATTTGATATCGTTGTCTTCTGTGTGTGTATAGTACACACTTTTCTTTTTATTCATTTTTTTTTTTCAGCCAAGTTAGCGCAACGGGGAAACTGTTGCTTTAAAGCTCTATAAAATCTCTAATGAAATGAGTCTACCCGGTTGGTCCCCCCACTCTCACTAAATGACTCTGTGTTGTTTTTGTTGACTGTATCACATAATCACCAGACTATGGGGAATTTGAGCAAGATGAGCTCGGTGTCCTTGGGGTCCATTCCTGGGCTCAGCGTGGGTTGCATCAGGTGTAACTCACAGCGTCGTGTACAGCGAGGCGGCCTCCCTCAAAGCTTCGCTTCCGGCTGATGAATGAATCTCTTCGACTCTCTGACCGCTGAACTGCACGAGGGTGAAATATTAAAGGGGATTGACCTTGTGTGGCGGCCTGAGTGATCCCGTGCCTCGGGCTGTATGACCCCGAACAACAGTTCCACAAGTCTCTTTAGTGTCCTATCTGTGCTGCTTGCCTGGATGAAATTAGGTCAGAGATTGTGGTGCTGCCATCACTGTTCTTTTTTTCTTCTCCTCTGAGGCTTCTGACGTGAGCAGGCCATTTCTACCCCCCCTTAAATGTTGTGCTCTGGACTTAAATGTGTGGATGGTTTGCCACAGACGTTACATCTAACCTCTGAGTCATGGCCAGACTGAGAAAGTAGACTGTCCAAATCAAACCCCTGTGTTTGCAATCATCTGCCATTCTGAGCATGCCATTGAATCCTCAGTCAGCGCCTCAGTCAGCACAATTCATAAGCCGGAGACTTCCCCAGCGACAATAGATTTTGTCCACCGGATCAATGGAGTATCACATTATTACTAATCCACTGTCATAATGAATATTGAATGTCACTGGAAGGACTCGGGCTAAAAACTGTTGATTGCACACTGATGCTTTGGCAGCCCATCTTTTGTGTGGCTGCCCTTTATTTTTTATGGTAATGAGATCTGGTTCATTCAAGATTTTCTGCCCAAAAATGGATTGTACCGAATGTTATTTAATTATATTTTGTCTCAAAACATTCTCGTTCATCTCAGCTCATCAGCAAGTCAAATAAACTACAACAGGGGCTGATGAGGATATCATCAGTTTTCAATGACATTTTGCGTCATAACATCTAGCCACGTTTTCATGAATAGTTAAAAAAAGAAGGAAAAACCATTACAGATGTAATGACTGCGTGAAATGTGTCCTAAATCACAGTGCAAGTTTTTTTGTTCTACAAGGAAGTATGGACCTGATATTATGACTTGGCGGTAGGGAGTTACTTACGCTGATGTTGCGTGCTCCGTTATCTTTAAAATAATATTTTGCAACAGATCAGCCTCAAAGTGCCCTCAGAATAACAGGTCATCGAAATAGCATTTTAAATATAATCTTTATATTTAGCGTATGGGGCTGTTAACAGTGTTGGGCTTTTTTGAGATGTTTAATATTTTATTTTGTGTATATTCTTTCAGGTGGATTGTAGACATGGAGGGAGCAACTGGCACGCTGTACGAAGGAGAGAAATTTCAGTTGCTTTTCAAATTTAGTAGTCGATATCCTTTTGATTCACCTCAGGTAAGACGATGTCACTTTCTAATATATATATATACATATATATGTATAAATGTATTTGTGTGTGTCTAAAAGTGACTCATGTTGAAAACTATGTACACTTTTACATTTACCACCTTGTCATAAGGCGTTGGAAAGTCCTGTCTACTTTGACTGGCAGTCTAGATTGTACTTTTGACATTCCATCCTGAAAGTGAAACCACGCACCATTTGCTGTGCAGAGGTCATGACCGCTATGACCACTGCGCAACAATGCAGTATTACTGAACTGTTTTAAGCGTTGAGAGAACTGGTTTTTGCCGTCTTATTCCTTAGCACGCACACTCTTGAACGTTGCATAGCCCCGCTGTTATGTCGCCGCATCTTTTCTCAGTGAGGGTTTCACGAGTAGTCCCCAAGTCACATTCGCAGTTTGATGGTACCTTGTGCAGGCGTTCCATTTTTCCGAACAAAGTCAAAAGCCTGAAGACGCCTGTGTAACTCATCCTCTTTATCCACTGTCTGGGATCTTGCCACAGTCACAACACACTGGCTTTACAGTTGTTAGTGGAATGAACCTCAGCGTGGAGACACGAGATTAGACTCACCGACGGACACCCGGGCAGAGCTCTACCCACGTTTGATGGGAATTAACTCGACAATCTTGTTTCACTCATCAAGAACCTTCCTCCCTAAAAATAGAGAATGAGGCAGTGTAGACAAAATTAGATAAACTTGGCTACTTAGCTACTATCTAGCAAATGGGAAGGACAGGCTCTCCTCTGTAAGACTCCTCTCACCCCCCCCCTCCCCCAGGGGATGCTGGTGTTAACTGCTGCACCACACTACTGGTTGTGTGAGGAGCCTCGGAGGTAATTCTATATTGCACAAAAGTGCAGTTTTCCGAGCATGTGGGCTGCCCTCTGGAAGACATCCACCCCCTTAGCAAATGTTCTTGTCATGAACAGAAAAAAAAAAAACATGCACCACTCACTTACTGTGTCCCAGTTAATGAATTTAGCTGTTTGGTGTGCTCCTTTTATTTAGTTTTGAGAATATTTCTGGGCCAAACGTGTTGCTGCAGAGATAAAATGTGCAGTTTCTTGCGCGCGGGAATGAAAATACGGTATAAATCAATAAAACGCAGTGACAACATTACAATATCCCATTGACATGAGAAAGCAACGTGTAGATCACCTGTCCACTCAAAGCCGGCGCTCCTATCACTTGGTCCTTTTTATTTTAGTTCATATTTTCAGCAGGGAACTTTCGTTAGTCTTCATGTTCCAGCATTACTCTCAGCTCCTATCTGTTACCGTCCCCCCCAACCCCCAGCCCTGTGGAGTGGAGCCTGCACTCTCCTGTGAGGCCATGTCTGGTGCCAGGCTGCCTCAGCCCATTGTTATCCTTCATTACCCTCTTTACACTCTCCCCTATCTCCCCTTTAGCGCGGCGATCTTGAGTTCCTGTCATCTCATCACACTCGCTGTATCTCTTTGGTTTTCGCCCTGAGCCTTGCACCCTTTTAATGGCTAATATTTCCCGATCCATTTCTACTAGGCACGTCTCCCTGTCCCTCATTCTCTCTTCGTCCTCTCTCACCCTAACCCGGCCCCTCTGTCCTAATCCCAAAGCCTCATGTCGTTGTAGAGGGCTTAGCCTGAGCTTATACAGCAAGTGTCATTATTTTCCATCATTAGACCTTTTCCTTGTTTCTCCGATCACATACATGGTGTCAATTCCGTGCAAAAGGTTGAAATGTTATATTTTCAGCAACACTCACCAACCACCTTTTAGAAGCGTTTTTTTTTTTTTGCACCAAACTCTTCTAATATTAGTTTTCTTGTGCGTGTTTCACTGTTGCAGGTAATGTTCACAGGAGAGAATATACCTGTCCATCCTCATGTGTATAGCAACGGTCACATCTGTCTATCTATTCTAACGGAGGATTGGTCGCCAGCCCTCTCAGTGCAATCAGTTTGTCTTAGCATTATCAGCATGTTGTCCAGCTGCAAAGAAAAGGTACGCAATTTGTCACGTGTATGTCGGGGGGCCTATTTTACGTAGACATTGTGTTGTATGTTAGATGTTTATTCTAAAATCTTATGGCTTCTCCTACAGAGACGACCGCCTGATAACTCCTTTTATGTACGAACGTGTAACAAAAATCCAAAGAAAACAAAATGGTGGTATCACGGTGAGTGTTTTCCTCCCTCCACACAGGTGCTTTTATATATCATAAAATATGATGTCATTAAATTATTTTTCTTTTTCCCCTTTACAGATGATACATGCTAATGTACAAACTTTGTAATATTCGTAGAAGAAAGGAGTCCTACTGACCTACGTAAAAGCACTTTTTAATCATTCAGTCTTTGAACTCTGACCTTTGACTGGAACAGTGGATACCATGCGCTGGAGGCCCCTGACTGCATCTCCCCTCATGGGCCGTTGGATGCATGTTTTTGACGGTTGTAATATAGAGGATAAAACTAACTGAAAGTTTAGATGCACCCCTAGGAGGATTTCTTCTTTTGACTAACTTTTTTTTTGACAAAAAGTTAGTAATGCAGCAAGCAAGGTGGATTTGTAGTGAGATCATTATAATTCCTCTTTTAAGATAATTATTGTTACTTTTTTTTGTTTGTGTTTGGGTGCATTTTAAGGTCCTTGTGTTGTGCAATAATAACTGATGGATGCATGCTTGGGCCTGCAAAGAGAAATCCAAATCTATACGTTTTCTGGAAGGGATCCGACCATCACAAACCCAAGGAAATGCTTCATCTGTTTTTTTTTGTTTTTTTTTAAATATTATAATATGCACTGTGAGAGTATCTAGTATGAAAAGGCACTATTAGTACATTATTCACAACTTGCAGTCGTACTGTAAGCAGTCCTCCATATATTTATCAGGTTCAATGGTTTTAAGTTTGTAACCACCGTATCCAGAGTGCACACAATTTACTTCATCATCTTCCAACTTGAGACCTGGTTGCACTTCTTCCTGCTGTTGGACAGAATGTCGGTACAGGAATAAAACGTAAAACGACACACCGCTCAGTCAGTCAGTGTGCTGCATCTCATAAAATTGGGCCGAACTCGTGTAGTGTTCACTAGTCCAGCCTTGAAGATGTGCAGCGGCATCTCTTCCATTTAAAGAATGTCTGTAAGAGAACGTTGTCACGTGATCCGTTTTTATTTGCAAGTTGTTGTTTTTTTTAACTCATGCTTTAATCTTTTAAAATGTTTGATTTGAGATGTATTGAGTTCTTTTTGTACTCTTGTTCAACTAGCTGATACTTTGAAAAGAGGGGTTGTTTTGATGGGTCAGTATGTTTTTTTGATTTCAACTTTTTTTTTTTGTATTTGTTATTTAATTTAAATCCTAGTTTCATCTCCGGAATGGTAATGAAAGTGGAAAAGGAGAGTCGTAAAGACGAGGCTTTTGTGATTTTCCCCCTGCTCAGAGTTTTGGCTCAGGTACTTTTTTCAATAAAGAGATCACCTCTAAAAAGACACCTATCAGATATTTTGAATTTAACTATATTTTCACCAAAAGAGACTGTTATGTTGTAAACCCATAACATGTATGAAACTATTGTATATACATCTTTAAATAGTTGGATGATGTGAAAGAAGTTAGCAGAGGATGCATTTACTTTGTAAGCAGGATGACAGTAGGAGTTCTTTATTTTATTGTACATTAGTCTGCATCTTATGCTAATTAGGAGTTGTACCGTCAGCAACTAACAATACTGTTGGTTAAAACAAATAAAAAAGTTAGTCATTTTACAATGGGGGTGCATGCAATTTTAAACCCTACTTTTTCTCATTGGCATCAGACCTTGTGACATTTTTTAGTCTTTCCATAACTTAGGATCATGGTTTATGGGATGGATAATACAAACTTCCAGCGGCTCTTTGTCATTTAAATCACTCCATTTCCATAGAAATGTTTATCGCCATCCATTCAGAGATACTTGAATTTTCCATCATGGGTCGTTTGTGTTGCATTTGCTTTTCCCAGGGTCTAGTTTCTTGAAGGAGCTTGAGTGAATGTGAGGACTCTCTTTACCGTAGAGGAGATTACCACAGCAAACCTCTATCTCAAAACTATATTGATAAGTCACCTATTTAACCAATGATTTAAAAATGATTATTAACTTCATTGTAACGGGCTTGTCTGCTGTCACCGTGCTTCGAGGAAGACGGCAGGACTAAAACGATCGTGTCATTGCAGTCACGATGGCATGTGTGCGGGGACAAAGCATTCACCCAGTTGGCAGTAGAACTGTAGAGATTTGAAAAACTTGCAAGTGAACAATGTTACAAAGGTTTTGTTGTGACATATATATATTTTCCTTTTCGATGTGGTTTGAACTCTTAGCTTGCAGGTTGTCAGTAATCAACACTAATGAGGGTGTGTTATTTCTATTTGAAAAGTTATTCTGGGATGTGCAAGCTCCATGTAATAGGTGCCTGTTCATTTTCATAATCAATAATAAAAGCAAAGATTCACTTTTATTCAACCTTGGTTTGCACAATCTGACTCTTTTTTTCCAGCTTGTAAATCTCAGGAGATACATTAAGATGAAATGGTCCCAATTTAATGTTCTGTATTAAATCTGTCTATCAATAGTAGACACCGATCTAGTGTATGTGTTAATAATATGTACTCGTGTATAAACCATGCAACCCACATAAAGGTAAACTGTTTTTAGAAATATTCTTATACAGGTACACAAGGCGGCGAATGCATTCAACTTAGAACACGTGTTTATTTGTCTTATGTGTGTGTCCTATAGGAGTTGAAGTTATTATTTATTAACACATAGTAAGGACAGAACTGATGCTCAGATATGCAGCCCACCATAGTAACTGAAGGAATGATGATTGATTCAGTGGCGACATCTACTGGTCTTAATACAGCACGACACTTGTTAGATCCCAAGAGGATCCACAATTCCTTTTTTTTTTTTGCTTTTTTTTTTTACAAATGTTTTAGTTAAAAAAAAAAAGGTTTGTTCAATCCAGGCTGTGGTAACCCAAGATCCCTCTTCACATATTTTGTGAATGCGACATCTACTGGTCTTAATACAGCACGACACTTGTTAGATCCCAAGAGGATCCACAATTCCTTTTTTTTTTTTGCTTTTTTTTTTACAAATGTTTTAGTTAAAAAAAAAAAGGTTTGTTCAATCCAAGCTGTGGTAACCCAAGATCCCTCTTCACATATTTTGTGAATGCAGTCATCAGCAGGGATTCCTGCCCTGCAGGTGTGTATGTCTTCCTAATCTCTCCGACTAAAACTGTCCAGCTTTAAATTAATTACATTTTACAATGAAGCTCACTCTATAAAAAGGCCCCTTTCACACAAAAAAACCCCACAACAAAACAATGTACCCAATTTATCATTTTTAATCTTGGAGTTTGATGTAAAGTTGAAATAATTATTAAACTTATAAAATGCACGAATACCGTACAATACAATACCACTCCAGTGCTTGTCCGTGATTTATATGCAGAATAGATATCCGGAAAATGTTTATTTTGTTTCTGAATCAAAGTTACAGCGTATGCTCACCGGGAGCAAACCATTCCTGGCGCCGCGGGGGTGCGTGGTTCATTCACGATAAACCCCAAACTGCAATGACAGCAAGTAAGCAGTCTGCAAACAAACAGGCAAACATACACCTGGTAGAGAAAAGCACAGGTTACACATTATTTTATTGAATGGATCCGTGATTTACCTTTATGGGGCAAATGTTCCATTTTCACCCCGGCAAATGACGTGGTCCGTTCCCTCCTCTATCCAGTTCTCTTTAGTGTTTGCCAATGTTGGAGGTGTAACTGGGGTCTGGCCCTGGACAAAGGTAAAAAAAACCCTGTAATGTCTGTCCATGTGTTGTCCAACAGTGTCCGGAGGGTTCGCCGCGCCGTGGCCCGTCCGCGCGTGCCGCTGCTCGGACTCAATTAGCCCAGACTTTCGTGGAGGATGAGGCGCTAGGGAGATGCTAGCAAGAGGGGTGCTCGGCCGATCAGCCATGATGAGCTCACACCGGCTAAACTAGCCAGTGGTGGCAGTTGTGTAGAGTGTGTTCACCGGGGGGGATGACAGTGACATATGCGTGACAGCACGCACGTCGGCCGGTTGTGGTGGTGTGTTTTCGAGGGTTGACATTTGCGGGAAATAGCGTTTTTCTCCTCGTGGGTCACGTTAGCTTCCGGCTAAGGTGGACACAGTCGGTGCTGGTGGTGTAGGTTCGGGGGGGTTGCAGACAGCCCGGGAGCTGTGTCAGTCAACACCACATCCATGTTCAGGTTACTGTCGAAGACAGCCGTGCATGCAGGTGCCTGTGCGTGTCTCCGAGTGTGTGCATGTTGCTGCAGGAGAGGCAAAGGCAACCAGAGATTTGGGATTGGGACCCCAAGAACCTCAGGGGTGCAAAACAAAAATAAATAAGCACAAATCAATGCTTTTGCATGTAATCGATTGAGGTCACGTTTTATGTACAGTACATGCCCCTGCACTGTTGCTTACACCAGACCCGGCCTGGCCCTCAGCAGTGAACACTGTAAACAACACCTGTAAATGGACTTCACACTGAAGTCATCATTTCCCTATGTGATTGTCTAAAGAATCTATAGAATTATGCATTCATTTTTGGGCACTCCTATGTACAGATTTTGCATACATTTTTTCAATTGAACGTTGAATAATGTTATTATCCAGCACCTGAATGGCTGCCGTCTCAAATCTGCCGCTCCATAAAGTGTCCCAAAAGTAAGACGCAGGATTTGTCCTCACTTCAGGACGCCACGTCTCTGCTCGGCCCTTTGCACTGACCTCTGTGGGGACATATAAAAGAATTTCCCTCATTTCCCCCCAAAGTGCCTACCCCATATTAACGTGAACCTGCACTGAGCCCATCTTGGCAAGATGCTGTGGTACAGTTTGTACCTTTTTAATTGAGTTTTTACATGAAGACTGTACATACTCATAAGGCTTTAATATTTCATTGATAAGGAGCACATGGTTGGCTATAATGTTATTATAATGTTATACGACACAGCCACGGGCCACGTCCTGTCTGTAATTGCATTCATTAAAATATGTTTATAAAATATGTTTTGCATGCATGCATGCATGCAAAACAAAGATAAAGAAGTTAATGTGTGTTTTGTAAACTTTTAACAGATTGTTCGAGCTCTGTGCTGCTCACATGAACCCATGTCTACTTGATGCAGGCATATGTACCTCTCTTTAGGGCTCAAATATAATGTGATCGCATGTCCATTGTCTTGTTCGGGCTGCTATCACAGGATTCCCTGATTTTTCCGGGAGCTTAGCAGCAGTAACATGAGCAAAGCTCCTTCAAATAAAGGTTCATTGTCTGGGTGTATTAACTGCCAGTGGATCAGAATGTGAGATAGGCCTTTGCCGCTCAGTTTGAAGTCTGTTCTCCAGGCTTTGCCCACGTCAAATGACATTGGGCGGCTTTAAACTGAGCAAAAACTGTACGTGTATTTACTTGCATGTGGGTGTAAATAAATGTTCAATGGTGTACAGTGTGCTGTAATCTTTATTGGTAAGCTAAATAATGATAAATCCAATCTCCCATGTATGTAATCCTGTTTGACAAGTAGTTTGTGTTGTGATTACAATCATCAGCATACTGCAAATCAAACTTGAAAATGATCATGTGTCGTCTGGTTTCAGGAATAGAGCATGGCTCAAGTGAAAGTACAGACCTCAGCACCCCTGGCTGGTCCTGGCCTATCCCCCGGCATTCCCCCGACGGCCATGGCCAGCCCAGGACCCCTGGGTCTGCAGCCCTCCGTCAATGGCACAGGCCCGGCCCCCACACCCGCCTGCCCTGCTCCTGCAGTCGGATATGGGGACGCCCCTGTGTCTTCCACATCGCCAGGTAGACTGACGGGTTAATTGAGTGATTTCCCTTCAGGACAGGGTGGATCATTATTTGGAAAACATGTTTGTCTTAATTGTTCATTTTAATTTGTTTCTGTGGTTTCCAACTAATTGTGCAGTATACTTTTCATAATCAATCAATCTGTTGAATTTGCCACATACTTGTATGAGTACTCACCTCTATCTTACATGTATTCTATGTTGTATGAATAACTTACGTCTGTATGGACTATAAGATTTTTTTGAATAATAACTATTCATGTGTGTAGGCCGAGTTCAACTCTTTAAGTCAAGTGGCTGCGTATATCATGCATTCTGTTGTGCTCTGTTCTAGGCCCGCCAGAGGAGGACATGGCAAACCCTAAAGAGAAAACTCCAATGTGTTTGGTGAATGAGTTAGCCCGTTTCAATAGGATCCAACCACAGTACAAGCTCCTCAACGAGAGAGGGCCGGCACACGCTAAGGTGAGCAAATTGTTTTCCGTCATATACTTGACCCCTTTAAAGCTTTGTGTGCTGAGCCAGGACGGGAATATTCATTAGGAGCATTCAGCAACATTTAACTGGTGTAGGAGTGTGTGCTTCAGATTTTTTCAGTGCTTTTCATAAATGAAAACTGGTTATGCTTGATACAACTAGCTCCTTCCATAGGGGCTCCAGTGGGGGATGTAAAATGCTGTTGCTGTCGGCTAATGTGTCTCCCTATGGGTGTCACTATTCCAGATCTTCACAGTGCAGCTGACTCTTGGGGAGCAGGTGTGGGAAGCGGAGGGCACCAGCATTAAAAAGGCCCAGCACTCCACAGCCGGCAAAGCACTGGAAGAGAGTGTCCTCCCCAAGCCAGCGCCCCGCTCCCCAAAAGTGGACATCAACAGTAACCCAGGTATCAAAACCACAACAAACACTCATTTACCTTTTACACCCAGTTGTTACTTAAGTGACCGCAAACAGATATTGTATAGTGACAAAAGTTTATATAAGTCAAGCACATTCTTTATATATCTTGTTATCTTCTTTTAATATCTGCAAAGCAACTTAACACTTGTTTGTCACTGTTTGTGTTACTGGCAATTTAGTGAGGTTTTTCGTCACAACCCTAGCATGTCAGTGTCAGTGCATAAAGCAGGCTATGTCTAGTTTTATAAAGCTTTATTTGCTAATTGAGTTTATATATATATATATATATATATATATACAGTATATATTTTAAAACATCTGGAAATGTAGTGTTGATGTCAAACATCCATATCTAATTTTGTCTCACACAGGCAGTATAACACCCACAGTGGAGCTAAATGGTCTGGCCATGAAGAGAGGAGAGCCAGCTATATACAGGCCTGTGGATCCTAAGCCCATGCCCAACTATAGAGCTAACTACAACTTTAGAGGGATGTTCAACCAAAGGTGAGCCCTCTAAACTGAATTGACCCTGTGCCCGAGTCTCCCTTTAAAAGTCATTTTCAAGTTTTATGCCCTCAAACAGCTCTGGTTTTTAATCTCACTCGTTCAGATGCGTGTCAGACATAGAACTCCACTCCCTATTTTCTCTACCCTGATGAATATGGTGCTTTCATGGAGTCCGTCCACCCTGAGGTTGTCAACTATAATTATTTCCACAGAGATGAAATGAACAATCCCTTGTCCCTCAGAGAAGGAACATTATTTGGGGTGTGCTGATGTGTGGGTTGCCTCTCACAAAGACCTGGGAGTAAAGGACAGGATGTCATATTTAGGCTTGAATAGACAACTTGAAAAGTAAACTGCCAAAGCCAACACTAATCTCTTTACCGTGCTTTTTTGAAAAGGTTTAAATGTTGTGTCTGTTGCGTGACAGCTCTGCAGAAAAGATAGAAACAGTATTATCTGGTGTTTGTGATGACAGAAGTTGTGTCCCAGACAGGATACTGTTCCTTAGAAGATGATAAAAGCAAGACTTTATCCAGTTTTTATAGTAAGGGCTAGGGTGTGGTTATTCATTAAAGCCCCACTAGGTGGCAGTGTTTCCTCATTTAAGAAACCCCAAGCTCTGCTTGTGTAAGGTGATGGAGCACCCATTTTGTAGTGCAAGTTAGGAATGTGTTGAATTTCTTGTAGGTTTTTCAAAGATAAGGACCTCTGCCGTTGAATCCGCAGCCTTTGGATGCAAATTCATCACTATAAATAACATAAACAGAGCAGAGAAGCATATATGTCTGTTTTTCTTTTGACATAAACTTTGGCTGCTTAAATTCCTACAGTAAGGCATTCTGATGCCAAATGTTTGGGATTTCATTTTGAAAGCGTGGATACGCTGCCAGAAGATGTCCGTGATTCAGTTGCAGTGTTGGGTAACTGAGTCTAGTCAGCAGACAGTCTTAGCATCTGGCTCACATCTCCCACTGTTTGATCCGTGCAGGAACAAACAGGGGGTGAAAGACAAGCGTCTGTGGGCTCGAGGAGAAAATCTGTTTCGCGGCGAGTCTGTCAATGTCATATGTCACAGTGATGGGGTTTCTAAGCGACAGGCCGTGTCTGTGTTCCTCACGGTCGCTTTGGTTTTCTAATGCCTCTTTGTAAGCATGTGGTGACGGTGGTGGTGGCTGTGGTGGTGACGGCGGGGCCCCTGAAACACAGAAAAAGACTTAAGAGCATTTATTATCCCAAGGTCACGTATGTTTTCACGGGGTCATTTTCTTTCAGTGAAGTCGAGCCCTGTCTTAATGAAAGCGAGACCTCCCGAATAGGAATTCTCTTCGTCCGGCGACGGAATGTGCGGTGGAGTGACGGGCCATGTCCACAATCGGTCATCTTAATGATGCTGCGGGGAAACGAAGGTTTCCATATGCCCATGTCCTTCGTGATCATTCATGATCCGGAGTCACGTTGATGGAAAATCTCCCCATTAAAAGGGCGACCTGGCTCTGATCCATCAGCACTCTAATCGCCACCAAGACCAATATTGATTAATTCAGAAAGTGCCCTGATGCGAAAATATGGCGATAATATGAAACGTGCATTTATCTGCGTCTTAATGAATCTTATTTATGGCCAGCAGCCTGTGCATAATTCCTTCCCATCCGTGGCTGCGTCTAGAACACTAATTCGTCTCGGTCATTGTGCCGTCGCGACCGTGCCTTTGTTCATTCTCGAACCCGTGCTCGGAGCGAGGCGTGTTTCTCCGCTTTCGCATTCAATGACCAAAAACCCAAAGGCTGTGAAACATGATATGGAAATCCAGCCCAAATGATTCCCAAAACGGGTCAGTGAATCAGGGAAACATTTGTGTTATCAAGAAATGTGGTTACATCAATGCTCGCTCCGTGGACAATCCCCAATTGCCGTGTTATCGTTGGAGCACCTGATTCCAATGAGTCATACTGGGCTCCTCCAGTGTAGACATCCACGGCGCTCCCAGCTCTCCTCCTGCTGCCGCTCCGGTCCCTGGGGAGCGGGGGCGCCTGCATCCTGCATTCTGACGGAGTTGGAATTTGAATGAAGACTTGCCCTGTTTGAGCAAAGCGCAGCGCTCAGAAGCCGCCCACCCTCATTTGGTTATGACAGTAACGTTGTGTCAGTTGGAAGAACAGTGGGCCGAGTGACTGGGCCGCGAGGCGCTCTGTGACATTTCCTCCTGCGATGATGGGTAGATACTGAGTCGCTTCTTCTCTGGTGGAAACTGAGCGGAAGTCGGGGCCACCTGGGCTCCTGTGTAGTCATTGTCGAAGAGTATAGCTGCAACTGTCAATGTATTTCATATTAACGCTGGACAAGATGGCCCGAAACTTTACCGCTATTTATTTTTTTCATCGACACTGCCATTAGCGACCTCGTTTCCAGCCAAACACACTGCACTGTCCTTGAGTGGCCAGAAAATGACTCTGGCCATTAATCGTCTGCTGCAGGCTATGGATATGAATATTAATAATAAGCACATTTCTGATAATAAAAAAACAAGATCTTGCTTTTTCAACGCTCACGCAGTTGACGCTTAATTGGTTTGTGACCATTGTCTCTGACCAATAGTACATGACAAAGTTTTCCGATTCCCAATGCATTCTGGTTGCATCTTTGTCAGGTCTAAATGAATTGAGTGTGACAATTGAATGAATATTAATACTAATTACAGGAGCATTACACAACAGATTTCGCCGAGGTTGGCTTGAGTTAGAGGCACATCTTGGTTTATAATAGATCATCGCCGTATTCTGGACATGCCTCGCGGCTGAATGGCTGTGTCCTTGTAAAATCAATTTCAACCTCAGATGTGCCGCTGTGTGTCCGCGTGTGCGCGCTCACGTGTGCGTGTTGTAAGAATAACAGAGAGACGGTTGCAATGGAAAAAATGCGATCCTTGAAAATTGAATAACCTCCTCATGCCTGCGAGGCATCAGAAAAACATCAGAAAGCAAAACCGCGGCTCACGCACAAAGGACGCCGCACACACACCGATGCACATACACAGGTGTACTTTGTCATGTACATCTCTAATTGAGCCAACCTGGCTCGCTGGAAAGGCAAATCTGCCCATGAGTGCTTTTCTATATTCGACATTTCCTCTCATCTCTTCCTATGTGGAGGTATCAGATATCCAAAGAGGTCCGCTTCACACACACACACACACACACACACACACGCGGTCTCATTTCTTCCCTGACTGTCTCCCCCTCAAGTTTTTTTTTATATATATATACATATATATATAAGCAGATATGGTTTCTCTTATCCATCTCATCATCAGTGCAGCTCTAAAACAAAAGGGGGCCTGCCAAAGCCCACTAGGTAGATACTTCAGAGGAATAACTTTCTTTTTATTACATCGTATTGTTTGGAACCCCACCAAATATCTGCGTGGCTCAGTAAATCAGATGCGATGCGATCGGATTGCACGTGCATTTCCATGGGTGCAACAGGCCGGTACAAAAGGATGATCTGTCCTAATTGTACAAATGGGTGCAAAGCCATAAAGCAGTGTTCTATGGAAGAGGAGGCTGGGGGTGGAGGAGCGGGATACATGGCCAACATAAACAAATGCTTGGAATGATTTGTACTCAACAGACTCGGTGACACAGAAGTCTGGGCTCTGTTTTCATCTCCCCTCCTCTCGAGTCGAGGTTCGAGTTTCGAGGCAGGTTACAATCGGCTGAATCACCTTTCGTAACGCCGCCTTTCTGGGCTTTTGGCACGGAGACGATGGGCGACTAAGTGCGCTCAGCAACACACACCGCTTGTGCCTTACTTTGCTCCTATCTTTTCCCAGGAAATTGGACCCCTCTTTTGCTGCAGTATTTAAAATGAAGCGTCTTACCTCCTGGGTAGATGAGCAGTAAAGGGCTGTCAAGAGGAAAGGGTCACTGTTGTTGGGATGTTTCTTTAGTCCATGACAGGTAAAGGTCCTGCCTTTAAGAGTTTACTCTACTGAAATTAGCAGCACTTTCTGTAGTAAATAGTGGAGGTGGGGCTATTTTTTACAATTTCCCCTTGAACATCAATTGAAATGAAAGCGTAGGCGGATTTTTTTTTTTTATATAGCTTATAAACCTAAATCATTTAAATGTAAAATCCTGATTTGTACATTACAGGACGACTGCAGCATAAGGAATGTGTAAAAAGTAGAGTATTATCTTCCGATAAATGCAAATGATCAAGTCAAGTCCAGTTATTTCCATAAGTGCATATAGTAACTTTCCATCACTTTAATTGCTCTTCGTGTATTGTCATTCCGCAATACAAATACATAATACACAACCTTGGCAAATATAAGAAGCCTTTCTCTTTTTCACATTCACACTCCCCTATTGAAAACCAGTCTGAACTGGTTGTTTCCATAAACACTCATAGTCAACAGTCCAAATATATGACCAAGCGTTTGTGTGTGTGTGTGTGTGTGTGGGTGTACTGTATGTGTGTGTCGTATTTTTCCATCTCGGTACCTGCAGTTTTGATGAGAAGGACAGGTTTAACCACATTTTGGGCTCGGTCCACCTCACAATCACTGATCACTCTGCTGTGGTTGGAGCAGTCAGTGCGAAGAGGCGATGAGCAACACCGAAATCCACCATTTTATTTATGTGGTTTACTTTAGTTGGAATCACAGCAGCGGCAGACACACTCTTTGGTTTTCCCGAACACGTCTTCTAGGGTTCACGCTGCCATATGACTGTCGGAGAGCCTGTCATCTTGCGTTGTCAAAACAAAAGCCCGTACCGCTAAGTGATGCTGCAGCTCTTTGGTGGGCCTACCAGCCGAGGGCTCAGGAGGAAATAGTGGAAACAAATCTGCGTTTTATATCCTGTAATTGGTCTCGTGTTGCTCTCTCAGCACACGCAAACCCCACTGTAGCGAAAAGAGTCATATTTGAGATGATCGTCACATCTGAGTTTGAACCGTTTGCTCTCACGTCTCTGATTAAATTAAGTTAAAGGAGGGAGACGACGTTATAAATTAGCCAATCGTTGGGTTATATCATTGACGGGAATTATTATTCTAACCATGCATGGGCCATGGGATTAATCAAACTGCGTAGTATAACCTATTGCCTTCTTTGATACGCACTCATTCTGTCATCATCGTTTATGATGCTACAGTTTTTTTCAAGGGGACCGAATCCGAGTAACTAAGTCAAGGCTCACGGCCGATTAGGAAGACGCTAATATACATTTTATGTTGTCCTAAAGATGTGTGTGAGGAAAAATCATTTGCTTGCACAATGTGCACTTGTGACTAAACCAAGTCAGAAGAATCTGACCATTACGAATCCATACATATTCTCTTTAGAAAGGGACACAGGAGCGTTCGGATTGTAATTTTCTCGGAGCAATTCGTTTTCCCCCCTCGTAATGACAGTGAACATAAAACAGCAGGTCAAAAATGCAATATTCTTAATGAGGACGCCCAGCCAGCAATTCCTAATAACCAGCCAAGTTTGAACAGTTAGCACTGGGAGGGCACCAGGGTTAAGATTTCTATTTTTCCTTTGTTTTTTTTAGTTTTTTTAATTTGCTATGTCAAATAAATCGTTATTATTGCTGCACACATTGGCAAGTCTTCTGTTACTCACTGATCGTTATTGTTCCTCAAGAATAGAATTATTCATGCAAAGTCTGTTTTCACTCGGAGAGATTAAATAATTAACTTTTTATTACTAGTACAAGTCTTCCATTTTTTGAGTGAGCCTTGTATTTTCTGTCAGTTGCAGTGTGGTAAATCTCTCATGTTTGGAAACAATAGCTGATGTACCTTGGCAATGGAGTGTGACAGGAGGGCCTGGGTAGGTTTACATGGGGCACCGCTTCTTGTGAGTCGGGCGAGGAAGGAGGGTACAGAGGCACCGATTACAAAGTCAACTTTCATCTCTCGCTCCGAAACCGAAACCACAACAAACAGGAGAAACAATGAACGCTGTTGAGATCGGTCCGTTTTAATTAAAATACGTTATTAGAACTCTGTTTTATTCACAGTGTCTTCTTGCCCAAGTAGCCCTCTCTCTCACATACATTCCTGTCTGTAACCCTTTAACTTAATGTTAAAGAGTAAGCTCTCATCAAGGGGAGAAAACAAAAGAGCTAATAATTGAATAAAGAATATAGAGAGGTTTAAATGTGATTGCATCCAGTTGATGGCATAGCGATGATTCATTGAAAGATTGGACATGGTCTTTATCCTTTCTACCATTATGATCTCGCAAACTCAAGTACAGTTTTTTTGTCGTTTTCTTTTTTGAATCACACTGTTCGGCGGCTACTAGAGCTCAGCACAATGCTACTCAAAACGTGTTATGTGGCAAAACTGAATCAAATGAAATCATAAAAAAAATACAAAAAAAAACATTTCACTAATTTGACAACATGGAAAAGCCGCTGCAAAGGACGGCTGTATTTATTTTTCATTTGTGTTGAAATGAAAATGAGTGGGTTTCTGTAACCTTTATAAGGGCTACACAGATATCGCTTAATGAGCAATTATGGCCAAAAGCATCGTTTAATGTGAAAACCACCGCTCCGCCATCACGCTGGAAGGGGCCTTCCGCGTGGATTAGTGGCTTCTAACCACAGACGCTGTCCAAAGAATTTTGAATACAACCCCCGAAACCATGACGGTTGTTGTTTTAAGCCCTGTGATCACTCGACTTAACGGATTGATTTCTCGCACCACGTACCATGTATTTTCCGCATTTGCTTTTCTGGAGGCGGAAGGGGAAGAAGTCCATCAATGATGGACACAGGGAGTTAAGTATGGGAGCTGGGAGGGAGAAAAAAAACAACAAGTAAAGGTCTGGCTGGAGATTGGAAGAAAGCGCAGCTGGCGGAGGAGTGAGTCTGTCCAAGTTTTTTCTTTTTTTTTTTTTTTCCCCCCTTTCCAAATCTTTGTCACCCGTTGCTCCCAGCGCAGGGCTTTGTGTGTGTGTTTATGTCTGTGTAATTGTGGTTTAATGCACAAAGCTATTTGCGTTTGCATGTGTGGCCAGTAGATGTCTTGGTCAGTTATGATGGAAGACAAAGAGAGCCAGTACACTCCCTAATAACTCGTGTTATTTATTTGTCTGTGTTTTGTTAGCCACTTTTTTTTTTTTTTTTTTTTTTCTGTCTGCTGTTGTGTGGTAGAAAACATGTGTTCGGACTATATACAATAGAAACCCACAAGTATGCTTATTTGCTTAAAAACTCCAAGCTGTTGTGTGGGAGGAAAAAATTGTGTTTTCGCTTTGAAGTTTCTGGTGTTAAATGCAGGGCTGCATTATGTAGAAACCACTTTCCTGTTAAGTAGAGCTAAATGAAGCGTAACCCTTTTTCGGGCAAATGCTCTTGAAAGGAATGTATACATATGTAAAGGACACATTCATCCTCGACTCTGTCCTAAAAGTGGATTAACTATGAACTCAGCCACACTATTAAAAAAAACAAAAACAAACTTGTCAGTGGTGAGAGGAATGTAGTGAAATTGGTCCTTTGACAAACAAACACAGGCTCGTGTTAAAATACTGCCAGTTTGAAACATATACTGCCAAAAAATCTCAAAATATGACCTGAACGACATCCCATATTTATCCGCCAACCAGTCAGCATAAAGCACTTGCAAATTTGTCAAATCTGCGTTTCATTCACCCTTGGTTTATAGTCACACTTTTCATTCCAGCCAATACTGTTGTGCAACACTTTAGCAGCACTAGTTTTTATTGATTTTTCAAAGAAGTACACCGAAGCACATGTCCTCGCCCGCGTGTATTTGCAATTCATAAGACCATCCGACATTCCTCGGAATTAATTGAGGCGTTTGAGAGTGACAGCCGGTGCGTAGCGTGTGGGCACCCTATTACGCGAGTTGCTGCCAGTATCAACACACTTGCGGAGCCTGATGAGTATCCTATTTAATATTTATAGACTCAACGTTTAAGTACATGTGACTTCCACTGGCTCTTCTAACAACAACCACGGTTGCCTGGCCTGATTAACGATGGCCCTCAATTCCGAGCACGGCTGAGATTGATGGGTTCTCATGGGCAAAATGGCAGGTTTACGACTGGAAGGAAGCGCCGCATTTGGTTTTGATTGCTGCGGTCGGCGCAGGTTTGCCAGCCAAAGCAGCTGACTCCTTTTTCATGGCTCCCTGTACACTGCCATCTGCATCTGGTCAACAATATCGTGTGTTTAATTCCAGGCCGCACATTTTTGAATCGGCTCGCAATGCGTTCTGCAGCATGCCGCTGCGTTTGGACTTGAAAGCGTCTTGGTTCGTGTCACCATCACAATGCTGGAGTGCAGTTGGGTTTTCCCAACGGGTGTCGTATTCAACCACAGCTTGAAAAATGCTTAATTCGATTTTTGCGTAAATGCTCTGCCATAGCAAAAAAAAAAAAGAAAAAAAGTCCGTCATTTGTTCATCATTGTAACCGTTGAACATGAGGCGTTGCAGGACTCAGTTGATGAACTGCTAAAACATGAGGTAGAGATCTATCGTCTCGCATCATGCACACGGTCTTGACGTAACTCAGTGTAATATAGCTGACTTACGAGGATTACGAACGCTAATGGGTGTATTCGGTGCCTTTAATGTAACCGTGCGAGGTCCAGTCTTCTACACGGGCATCGAGAAAAGCAACCGGCTTTCTGTTTCACAAGAGAAAATAGTTTCCAGCTGAAATGTCACCCTGTCGTTTCTAGTAATAATTGAAATACCATATCTCAAATATCCCAGTGGGACTGCGTGTGGACTCAAAAAAATGTCTGGATCTTTGAATGTGTTTATCTCTGTGTGTGCGCGTGTGTTCATGAAGGGTTATGATGAAATGGTAACCTTACCAACCACATTAAAAAAGGGCAGCAGGGGGCCGTAAGCCTTCAAAGTCCAATTCATTACACTCGGCTACGTTTCCAAATGCTGGTGAGTTATCAGTTGATTGAGTTGTGGCATCAGGTGTTGTTTTTTTTTTTCCTTCATACTCACCCCGTCACTCAGTCCTGAGTCATACCAGATGCACATACACGCACTCGCGTCATCACAGAGAGACAAAGCGGTGGTGTTATTTTGTTATTTATTTTATTTTTTTCCCAATTATTTTCTTTCCCTTTCGGCGGTCTCTACACCCACCCTACAGGTGTCCTGGTCCGGTTCCCTCTCTGTAGTAATAATAATAACAATAATAATAATTGATAACACAGAACAGGCAGATCCAGCCAGCGTGTGCTGATTCTTGTGTTGGCCACAGTGTGCTGACGTGATTCCTTTGCCTTTCTTTACTTTTTTTTTTTTTGTCTGCCTGATGTTGATGTGTGTGCGTGCGCTCGCCTGTGTTCTTGGCTGACTTTCTTGTGTGTAAGCCACTACTTTCCCACGTTGTGGAGCAGGGTCCCCCACAGGCCTCCCCCCGTGTCCACCGCTCTCCCTCTTTCCCTTCTCTCTCTTTCCCCCTTTCCTTCCCTCTTTCTCTACTATTCACCCCCCCACCCCCCCCCATCCTCCGTTCCTTTCTTATCCCTCTCTCTTTCTCTACTATTCACCCCCCCACCCCCCCCCATCCTCCGTTCCTTTCTTATCCCTCTCTCTCTTCCTCTCTGCACCTGTACTCGGCACTCCAGCCCCAGCTGCTCCCATCTCAGCCCAGTGCTGTTGGCCGGAGCCCATGTTGCACTTGGCATGTCCTCTGAGACCCTGGGGCCACACTTGACGTGCGAGGGCCTGGCGGGCCCCCGCCCAGGGAAGGCTCCCGTGGCCAGGAAGAGCTGAGAGCAGACAGGATGAGAGGAGGGCTGTGGGCTGGAGGGAGACCTGCTGGAATTCTGGGAGTTAAACGCTGACTCATCGTTCGGCCTGTTTCGGTGTTGCGAGGAATGACGTGTTGCCGAGCGTTATCATGTATGAGTTACTGATTCCCACTATTTCAAGAGAAATAAAAAATGGCCTCGGACAATTTCATCATGTTCGAAAGGAAATTCCAGTTCCTTTTGTCTGGAGTTTTATGAATGCCACAGTTTCTGTTCAGTTATGTGGTAACATTGTACTCACCAGAGCTCATAGCTGGGAATATGCGTTGCTACAGTGGTGTATGTCAGGGCAGTACACAGGACTCCATCATGTGGTTCACAACTGGGTTTTGGAGTGAGCGCCTGCGTAGCTTTTTAGGTAGGGGGGCAATTTTGTACAGCCATTGACCTCTGCCTCAGGTTAATGAGATAATCACTTTTTTTTTGGCCTGGTCGTTAGGTCGTAATGTTTCTTTCGTTTCATTCGTATACCGCCAAAGCGAAAGACATTTTCTCTGCTGTTGTCCGTGCTGATCAGAAAATAGTGGTATTGCGACATCCCGAGATTGAAATCCTGGTCAACAACCTTCCAAACTTCAGCAGGCAGCCGTTGTTATTGAGAACACGTCAGCGTGCTGATGTAGGTATATATCTTAAAAGCAGCAGTTTACAGCCTCACAAGGCCGCTAAGCGCGGCTGCAGAGCGGAGACACAGGAGAGTCGATGACTCACGGCACAGGATCTCGGCCATTAAATATATTGACGTATACGCCAGGGAGTGTTTATAGTTTTGAAACGTAGCGCCGAGCGATGGTGGGGCTGCTGTCGAATGTGTTGCTAGGACCTGAGATCTCTTCATTTAACGACGTGCATGTGTGCGCTCGTTTGGGAAAAGAAAGAAACCGGCAAAAAAGCTTCCTGGGTTCCCCGAATTCCCACACGCACTCGATCAAGTGTTAAAACTCACATGTCCCAGCTGCCTCAGGGCCAATTAGGACGTTGTGTCGCCTTAAAAGATCGATATGCGCGCACAGGGAACCGGGGGGGACGGGGGGGGGGGGGGGGGGATTGGTTCGTTTCTGCCAAGCTTGTTGTACTTTGAGAAACAAGTCCCGCCACATCCACTGATTTTCTCGTTCCGTCATTAAACCCCCGGTCTTGACCAAACCCCGAAAATAGTGTACACGTTCTGCGTATGGGACTCGAGTCAGATTTCCTCTCCATAAATCTCGGCTGCCGTAATGCGTTGGTGTGTGTCCCTGCGAATTTACGGAAAGCGCCAGATAAAGAGCAGGAAGGCGGGCGGATATGAAAACCTTAGGAATCCTTCCCTCTCTTGCCGGCGTTCCCACTATTTCTCTTCCTCCGTCCATGACACGGTGAGCCATTTTCCCCCCTGACCCAGGAGGGGGGTATTACACATGCAGACTTGCAGACCTTTAAATCTCCCCGGTGACAGCTCAGTCCCGCTCTGTCACGACCCAAAGAAAGAGAGGAAAATCTATGTGCAGGGCCAGAAGAAAGAGGAGGGGATATATATGTCCCTGGGCTTTGTTAGGTATCCCTCAGCTCAGATTCAATAGCAAGACATTATTCAAGTGGTTGGCCAACACGCCATTGTGCGGTAATTGACCCTGATGAAGTGATGGCCCTTTAATCTGGGAAACGCTGTGGATGGTGTGAATTGATAACTTGGCTCATATTGATGGGGGCGCCCCTCCGTTGCTTTTCATCTGCGCTTTTATGTCAGATTCACTCGAGGGTGTAAACAAATGGATCGTTTAATATCCCTTTACTCCTCATTTGGCGTGCAAATTGTGTGAAACTTTTTTTTTTTTTTTTTTTACTATAATAAACGTCCCCCTTCTCCCTGTTGTTGTTCTGTTCTGTCCAGGTACCATTATCCCGTTCCCAAGATCTTTTATGTGCAACTGTCGGTGGGGAGTAATGAGTTTATCGGCGAGGGGCGCACTCGCCAGGCGGCAAGACACAACGCCGCCATGAAGGCCCTGCAAGCGCTGCGCAACGAGCCTATTCCAGAACGGCCACCACAGGTAAACACTCACTTTCACGCACAAACGCACAAACGTGACTTCCGTGTAAAAAAAATAAAAATAAGCACCGCACAATGCACTGGCTGCTTTTCATTGTTGTTTTTCATCTAATTGTGCTATATAGACAGCTGTAATAGGGCATAGTGAAGCGACTTACTTTTCAGTTTTTCATTATATATTACATTTTTATATATGAATTTACACGTACACTGCTGCCTTCCCACCGGATGCTTTGTTGTTCATTTGCTTTGTTAAAGGTCATAGCGCTCCCCGCTTATTTTTGCACCTTTCGCCGCAACCTCAATCCTTCAGCATGTTTGCCGCTTTGTGAACTGCACTCACCTCGGAGGACCGTCTCTCTCTGCTTGACCCCGTCGCACTTGAAAACTCTTCCCTTAATGAAAAGTCAGGATTTGCAGTGCTGATCTATTGGGGCTCTCCCCGGAGAGGCTCTAAAGAGTGTTACGCAGTTTTTTCTTTTTTTTTGATTTTGCCGTTAAGATAATGAATACATAACCAGCTTTCATCAGATTGAATCCCAATCCACCTCATCTCTAATTACTCTATTGTATAATCTGCAATCTCTGTAGTTTTAGATTGCACCTGACAGGGATGCGTTTGTTTTTTGTTTTTTGTTTTTTTTTGTCCTTTTCTTTCAGCCTACTTCCAATGTCACCATACCTTCCCAGAGTTCCCCCCTCAGGCATAGCTGTTAACTGTTGTTATCATCTCCCACCGGAAATCAAATGACCCCATATCCTCACCGCCTGGCATGGCCGATGGTTATTCAAAACGCTTTGGCTCCTCTCCCTTGCCCGACTCGCTGTCTTGTGGCGTCGGCCTCCATAAATGAGCTCTTTGTTTGCCGCTGCTTCTGAGTCTTGCTTTACAAATTGAGGCACACTGTGTCTGCAGTCTATGTCTGTCATTCTGTCTGCACATGAGTGTGCGCTCTTACATGTGTTAATGTGTGAACACCCTCGGGCTGGAAGTGTTCTTTTTCACCATGGCCTGTCAAACCTTTTATTTTGAGGAAGACCACAGGTAAATATCAGTGACGCTTTAATTAGAGTGTTTATACACAGGTTGAGCAACACTGTGTAACCCTAGGAAACCCAAAAGGAACATCTCCAACTTTACGGGGCTGTGGGCAATATCAAAATAATGAAACTGCTGACAGAGTCGTAAATCCCCCGCGCGTGGGCTCAGATGATGGCGATAGTATTATAATTAAAAAATGCGATGTTAAACATGTGCACTTCCTGTCTCGTGGAAGGCACTGCGTGTCTTGTAAAAACAAAGAAGATTGAACGTGTATTTATGTGGGGGGAAATCTGCATTATGGGTTTCTGGAAGGAAGATGTAATGTTCGTGACATGGTTAACGTGAAGCAGGATATATTTAGGCCTGTGAAATTGTACACTTTCCCATAAAATTACTTTTCTAGAGTAATGTTCTCTGTCGGGAGTCCCTCCTTTCCATCCTTTGATCTGGACTGCGTTTCCCCTTTTGAAAATCCTTTTCCCGATATAGACGTGACTATAAAGCATTCTGTTTGCCCATAGTCACTTTAAGCAGCTCCTTTAGGGTGTTTAGAGTGTTAGTGTAGCAGACCGCCATATATGCAGACTTCTAACAGGTCCTAGATATCCTTATATTTTATTTTATTTTGTAATGAAATCAATTCGTGCCTTGCATGTCTGTCATCAATCGCCTCCTCAACTCTGAAGCTCAATTGGCTGCTGACTAAGAATTGTTCACCCATTTAAGCTTATTTTTAATTGTGATCTGCTGTAAAGGTCGACGAGTTCTCATTTCGTGTGGCCGTAATACCTTTTTGATCCCCGTTTCAAAAATGTGTTTTTTGGGCCATGAAAGGAACCGGGCTTGGAAAGTCCTGGAAAAGTCCTTGAATTTGATGTTGAAGAATGCATGGGACCCTGTAAATGTGTCACTCGCTGGAGTTTTTGTCCAGCTCATCCATGTGCAGAGACACCAGCAAAACGTTAGCCCTCTGTCGGTCTTTGTCACAGGAAGGTTGATGATCTGCTTGAGAATTCCAACAGCACCATTGATCCACAGACACCTGCACATTCTCACACCCATTGGCCTGATAAGGCAGCCTTGAGAGGGGATGCACACTATTAATCACACGGGACGCCAAGAACACTGGAAACACCACAATCCTGAATAGAAATTAGAATGGGAAGATCAAGTAGAAGAAAAGTCCGAGGCCCGTTGGACTGATTTGATCACTCCTCTCATATGTACATCAATTCATACGTCGGCAGATAACGTGTGACGCGGCACACACACACACACACACACACACCAGACAAAGAGCACCTGTCGCCAAAAGTCTTTGGTCCCTGTGCGGTAGGCGCATCAGACCGCGTGGCGGTTTCCCGGTGAAATGCAAGCGATCTTACAGTATGAATCATACAACGTATCGGGTCACACAATGAGAAGGAGGAGAAGGGAAGGAGCCCAAAGGGAAAGACCACAGCCATTCAGACTTAATCAGACAAAGAGCTGGACATGAGAAGATAAAGATCGAGACAGCGCTCTGCATTCCCATAGACAATTGGCACCGAAAAGCCCCTTGAATGACTGATATGATCTCTGTGGTGAAAACCAGGGGTTCGTTTTTTTTTTTTTATTAGTACAAGGGATAAATAGCATTACTTTAATTCAAAGGCAAATAGTAATCAACTTACGAATTTATGAAAATTAGTCTTACAGATTTACTCTGATCCATATCTAAACATCTTTGTTTTGTAATTTCAAAACCATTAAACTGAATGAAGGCTCAGACCAGAGTCATCTGGTATTAAGGCCAGAATTACTTCATGGATTCATGGGCGGCATATTTTGTGGATTGAAAAAGAAAAAAGAAGGAAAAAAAAAAGAAATCCTTTTTAACACAAGCAATGTTGTTAGATCCAACAAATATGTCGTTATCCCAATAAAATCTGCTGGTGCTTTCCCACTGACCTGAGCGGTCCTCATGAGTTATTGTTCTCCACTTTTTGTTTTGAGTGAGCTATAGTTCATGATGTTCACAAATAATAATGCGACTATCTAGAACAGAGTGTTTGTGGACAATCGTTCTCGAATGTAGTGGACCACCCCTTGAACGGGACCTTCCTGTACAGACCGAGGACCACCGGTCGTGTCCCAGAATACTCGGTTCTCAGTCCCGCATCAGATAAGGATCTTCGATAAACTTTGCGGATCAGGCCTCTTGTTGCGGCGGATTTGGCGGACTTCCGCGCTCCGTCCGTGATTTAAAAAAGTGTTGCTTTTGATATTTGCCGCAGGTTGGGGTCCCATGGCGAATTATCCAAAGAAACAAATAATTCAAAGGATTTTTCTCGCGATTTATTTTCCAAAAACATAAATCTTTCAGAATGGCACATTTACCATAAGGCTTCCTTTCGTCACTGAATCATTTCTGACAATATTGCTCCGAATGAAATACAAAAATAAACACACGAGAAGGAACACAATCGCTGGCCCTAAAGCACTTAGTGTTCTCTATCAGTGGATATGGTTGCATATCCGTGGCACCCTTGTGGGATTTGTTATTGCTTTTGCCCGGGGGAGAACACCTTGCGCCTCAATTTGTTCGTAGATGCACTTCAGTAATTCCGTTTCAAAACAGTTAACATCGATAAAGTCGCTGTTTCCACAGATACACGCTCGTCTTGTATTGTAAGTTAAGCAGTGTTGACAGTTATACACATTCTAAAACAGTTCACTTTTCATTCGACTGGAAGAACCATATGTCTTGTCTCATTTGCATTCACTGAAACCAGAGATGAGATGCTCCCTGTCTGAACCACCCAAATGTTCAAAGTGGTGGTACTGTAGGAAATCTAATATTGAGAAATCATACCATGACTGTAACACTTTCACTTTAACTTTAGTATCACAGAACAGCAGACACTTTTTTTTTATTGCGTACTAGTTTGAGCAGTAACCGTCACTATGTCTTAGTTTACTATTTGGTCCTACTATTTCTGGAGTCATTGATTTCGTTTTCCTTTCCAGAGCCCAGAAGAGAAAGGGGAGCCCGAGGAAGGCACCGATGCCAGCAAATCAGAGATCAGCCTGGTCTACGAAATTGCCCTCAAGAGGAACTTGTCCGTCAACTTTGAGGTGAGACCAACATGAGGAGCTCCGTGAGGATGAGTACCTCTGTGAGATGTCAAGTTTTCTCTCTTAAGTTATCACACGGAATGAATGGGAAATGAGGATGCGACGATGCAGGGAAGCATGAGTGGTCATGGTGCACTTCCTCGGGGGTTTGTGAAATACCACGGTGCGGTATCTCTGGCGGATGTGCGCTTACTGAGCTGTGCCTAAATATGACATCAGCGGGGTCACTAATCTCAAATGGGATTCACATTCTCAGACGGATGGCGGATATTTTAAGGCCTGGTGGAAATTTCTCATGGTGCAAACACTTTGCCAGACTGATGATGCGCTGTGGGCTCCAGTGGCGTGGAGCCATGACTCGGCGGGGAGAGACGCTCATTGTTGTGGATGGTGGAATACTTTGGGATGGTTTGCTTTGTTGGTCACTGCGAAACAAAAGGAAATGGGGAAAACGTTGTTGTCCTACAGTCACCCCACGCACACCGGACAAATGATATGCGTGTGTGCGTGTGCTGTCGAAGGGCTTAAACTAAAACTTATTTCTGATGGCCATTGAGGCAATCAATATCTTCCAGCATCTCTACTTATGTTTTCCTTGCGATAGAGATCTTGATGCAATGAAGTTTACTTAAAATACCGGCCCAGCTGCTGAATAGGCAAGCGCACAATGACTTTCGTTTCAATGTATTATCTAAAACTGCTTCCAGATGGAGATTATCCGCCGGAACCAACTTCAGCTCAGTGCTTGACCAGAACTCGTGCTTCCACTCACACCTGCAGGCTGACTATGACAGGGTTGCAATTCCCTCCCAACGCTTCCCCCGCTGGCGGAGGCGTTCTGGTTTCTGCAGAACACGTGGAGGGAATATCCGATTTAGGGAATTCTAAAAGCATCTCATATTTTTGGTAAAACAATCAAAGTAAAGGGCTTGTCGGTAAGATGTGTACGTCAACGGCCTCGCTCACGGTTTAGAGCACGACTCCTCTGGATGTTATAGGGATTCCTCACACTTCTTTTTAAACCATTACGCCCACTGCCGCCGACATTTTCCCAAATCCACGTGGAACTCTGGTGTGTCCTCAGATGACCTGCCGGGTGCGTTCTCCTTGGCTTTCGCCATATCTTAGCTGACTCATCCGATATTCTCTCCCTCATCGCTCCCTCCTCCTCCTCCTCCTCTTCTTCTCCTTCTTCTTCTTCTGTTCTCCGCCAGGTGCCAAAAACAAGAGAGGCTCAGTTTACTCTGTGTGCCCCCCCCCCTCCCTTCCTCCCCCAGAATCCCACCTCTCCGGCCGTCACTCCCGAAAATGACACGCAAGGCAGGGTAGGGTGGTGAGGATAGGCGGATGGGGGTGAGAGGAAGTGGAGACTGGAATGGAAGGCAGGGAGGGAGACTCTCCCCACTCTGCTGACGCTAGTAAGGGTTTACACAACATTGGAAAAAGGATATCTGATGAGTTGACCAATCCTACCTTTTTTGCTGCACGCCCAACCCCTCCTTGTCATCTTTGTTCGAAAAACACATTTGCTCATCGGAGCGTGACACGGCCGTCCTTCCTGGAACTGCTATGAATAATTTGAGCCTGCTAAATCTGGACTGATGCGTTTCGTTATCTGCCATGTCTTTGTCACTGTGAGCAATTACTATACTTTCACTTTCAGCCCTTCCAAATTGGAAGCGGAGTGCTGCGGTTGAAAAAAAAAAAAAAAAAAGCAGACCACAGCCACATTCCTCCAATCGGCCTCTGTCTGGGGGCCGGCTCTTCATTACTGGCGTCTGATGAACAGTAAATCACAAACTTCTTTTCTCCCTGTGCTTTTCCTCCCGCTTTGTCTTTTTTTTTTTTTTTTTTTTTCCAATAATCTATCAACACCTAATATTCTTTGCCTCTTTCCCAAGTTATTATTTGTGTGCCCTCTGCGACTGGAGTGTCTCTCCCGGCTTGTTCGGCCTTCTCTGCGCTGCAGATCCATTTTGCACAGAGGCAGGCGGCTGTAACGGTTTGGCTTCCTTATTTGCTGTCTTTTCATTTGTTTTTTTTGCGCTACCTCTTTGCGCACCAGGATGCTGATGAGTTATGTTTTCCGTGTCCACATATCAGTCGGTGCATATTTTTGTCCTGTGCCATGTCAGACTAAACTGCGTGAAGGCCAGGCCGCAATCATGATCTCCCTCTCCTGGCATAACGTACCTTTCTCTCCCCCTCACGCTTCTGATGGCTCTCCAGCAGATTCCTTTTCATCCTCAATCAGCCTGTTGCGTGCAATATGCTCTCACACTGCCACTATGCTGTGGCTGGAGCCCAAGTATGAATAACACGTCTCTATGGCTCTCTTTTTTTCACCCATCGGGTCTATTACATTAAAACTCATTTGACAGCGTTTTGGACTCATCTCCTTTCCTGCGATGTCCCTTCCTCTTTACCGCCTCGTCTTTTGTGCTCTGCGAAAAAGTACTACTTAAACCCCGCCACTCACACTCCTCAACTCACACACATAGACACACACGGGTACGCATTCACGGGCCTTACAGGAAACCGTAATGGTCGCCTCGTATGGTGAGCTCTGTTCGCAGCAGCCCTGCTTTTACATCATCTCATCCCTGCCTTCAATCGGGCATGAAATTACCCGTGAGTCACCCCCAACGAGTGTCTGCTTTCCCAATCCCGCTGCAACGATGAGGGTCGCCGCCACCCTGAGAGGCAGTTGGCTCATTTAATCCACCCGTCAGGCAATATCAAACAGATGTCAGCATCAAAGAGGAACCAATCTATAAATCACAGCTTGTGTGTTGGATCGGAGGCTCCCTTTCCAAGGGGGACACGAGAAACGAGGGTCCGGAGCCAAGAACCACCCATCTGACAAGAAGCGGCTTCCCTCGGGGCTTGTCCATCCACCGCTCGTCACAAAAGAGCCTTTCTTCCCTCTCCCAGTCCCCACCATTGTCCTGCCCTGCTCCTATAGCCTCCTCTTCTGAGTACCTGAGGTCTCGCGTGCACGTATCCTCCGTCTGCTCGGGGTATTAATGTCTCCATGAGGAGCCAAAGAGAAGGCCTCCCATGCTTGTAAAAGAAGAGATGGGAAGGTGCCTGAAAAAGTCAACATTGAATTACCGACGGTTTCCTGTGCACAACCTGATCCTTGTCATTAGGAGGGAGACAGGTGTGTTTGTGTGTTTGTTTGCGCGGTTGTGTGTGTGTGCGTGTGTGCGCGTGTGTTGTAAATGAATGAAAGTGTTGAAATCCCATCGGCGTGGCGCAGATCCCGTATCGTTTGCCAGGAGACTGACTGCAGCCCGTCTGCCGCCATCCCGGGCCAGGAGTGTGTGACATGTGTGCACTGATACACACTTTTGTCTCATACTAGTATTTGATCTACCTGTAAGGGCTACATTTGATTTTTGGCTTTTCAAGGCTTATTGCATGCGTTCACTTCAGGATACAACCTAGCGCTGCACCGTTTATTGAACTTACTTACCAAGTTCTCCAACATGTCCCCTACGTAAGTGTTTTTGGATGATTGAAAACGGAAAAGACACAGCAACATAGAACATCCTGGTTTCCATTTCATAAAAAGAAAAAAAAAATGTTTATCTTTGTATGGGCTTGTGTGAGGGTGTGGAAAGCAAACCTTTGCGCAAATCCATCTTCTGGTGCAGAAGTGTTTGTCTTATTCAGCCCACCATCCAGCTCAGCCGCGCAAGCTGAACAGCAACACATGTTTTAAGGTGCCAGTGAGGAGCAGGAAGGGACAGCCAGCCGGAGGTGTTGGATGACGTGTGTACAGCGGCACAATTTAGGGCAGCTGACGCGGAGTCATCTTCAGCTCCCTACTGGCCCATAACCAGCCACATCCACGTTCACTCCGCCGCTCCTACGTCCTTCTCCTGTGTCATAATGTCGGCCGTCCGGCGATGGGCCGTGTCAATATCGCCCCCCATGGACGACGTTGATACCGATCAGAAATGGGACCTGTTGAAGTCCCATTGAATGTTGTAATGTACACGTAGCTGCCATGTTCCGTTTCCTTTCTCCGGTGATGAGCAAGACCAGAGCGCGTCCCCCTGGGTGGGAGAGAGCTTGGCTGTGGGCTCGGACGGCTAGTGCTTCAAAGTTTGATTGCGACACACACCCTCGCGTACCGCGCACTCGCACTCATTGTGCGGGAATGTTGACGGGTGCGCTGACAGTCAACGCGCGGGGCCCAGTGTCGGTGGTGTTGGCGAGCATGTGCTGCGGTCACATACTTGGTTAGGGCGAAGAACATGTCACATTATCGAATTTTTCCCTGCATGTAATGAAGTCGAAATTCAATTTCACCATCTAAATCGTTTTTAACGACTTTATTGAACACCACTCCACTCCACAAGGTGGTCAGAGGTATGCGCTTTAGTTTTAGATCTTGCTTTCCTTTTGTTTGAATTTCATGTACCCAACCTGCTTGATCTTCTAACTCTTCAATTGCAACACAACCCTGGTGCCCTGTAGCAGGGAAGGAAGGAGGAGCGCGCACACATTGTCCTTTGTCCTCCTCAAGGTCTCGCATTAGTCTGTGTTGACGCGCGAAGTAATTGTGGAATGCTCAGCGCTCTGCTTATCGGCCGAATCTGTTTTCTCGGTCAGCGGGTTTAAATGAACGGTTCCTAGATTGCGTCTGATTGCTGCCATTTGTGCTGTCCGCACCACAAATGAAGCCCCGGTGAAGGAGAGCAGGAGGGGGGCCGGAAAAGAGAGTCCCGCGCACGTAACAAAATAAACACTTCCACACGTCAGCTTTGACTGGAGGCTGAGAGTGGGAGAAAGTCCGATATCCACGTATCGAATCGGCGCACAAATGAGTCGAACATGTCCCGTTGGGCTCGGTAAGTGTGTGTGAAACCGAATTCTTTCACCAGTGTGTGTTTTTTTCCAAATAAGGTTGGGGAGAACCCCACCTGCTACACGCACACACACACACACACGCACGCACACTCACTCACTCACTGTTCTCGGACTTGACAGGAAGTGGATGTGATTGCAGAAGCATGACCTAACGCCAGCCGGTCTCCCAGGTGACCAGAGGCTAGAGGAAGGAAACCGAGCCTTCATCACTTGGGACTGCCTATCTAGGAACATGTTACTCTTCATATCGGTGTTTGCGTGTCGATGTGTGTGTGTTCCGTATAGGCATAAAACACACATGTGGGTGGGTAGCGCTGTGACCGTCGAGAGCAGATGCTGTGGACCACCTGGTGCAGCGCTGCACACACACCCTCACACATACCGCGGACCAATATAGTGCACACACACACACACACACACACACATTCAGCTTGATTTTTCTCTCATTATTCTATTTTTTATGTGTGTGCGTTTTTTTTTTTTTGAGTCAAACTTTACCGCACACCCTATTAAAACAAGTCCCGTTTTTGTTCCCAACTCGCGTCCCCAGGTGTTGAAGGAGAGTGGCCCTCCGCACATGAAAAGCTTCTTGACTCGAGTCACCGTGGGGGAGTTCTCTGCCGAGGGCGAGGGCAACAGCAAGAAGCTGTCCAAAAAGCGCGCCGCTCTGTGCATCCTGCAGGACCTGAAGAAGCTGCCCTTCATCCCCGTGGTGGAGAAACCCAAGACACACTATAAGAAGCGCACCAAGACGATCCTCAAGGTATTGCAGCTTGGCAGAGGGTAGTAAGACCGTGTGTGTAAAAGGAATATGGGATTTTATCATGTCCATTTCATTTACTAATCAACATTTTCACCCACTCATTTCCTGCTATTGTCACCGTCTGTGCGTGTTTTGCTTTTGTCTGTGTGTCATTTGATTTCATCTTGTTAAAGCCATACACTGTTGTGCATCATGAAGTAACGCCCACAGCTCGGCGGGCCGCTAAATCCTCGGCGAGTAGAGTAAATGAACTTGATCGTCCCGTTTCTCCACTTCCTCTGTCAGACGGGACCAGACTATGGCCAGGGCATGAACCCCATCAGCCGCTTAGCCCAGATCCAGCAGGCCAAGAAAGAGAAGGAGCCCGAGTACCTGCTGCTGTCTGAGAGGGGGATGCCCCGGCGCAGGGAGTTCATCATGCAGGTAACGCCGACGTACGCTCAGACTCTCACCAATTTCCTGACAGTTTCATTCAGACTAATTCAAATGAAGTGGGATTATAATAGAAGAACATGAGAAAGATGTGTGCCCAGGAAGCACAGGGGCTTAGGGATCATTCGTTCAAGTGAACCTGAATGGATGAAGCAAAAGATCAGAGTATGAGTTGATGGAGGAGGAATATGTTTGCTCTATTACCTTGTCGGAAGAACCAGCCAAACGCTCGAGCAAGAATAAACCCTTCTCGGTCTGGCCAGAGGAAGCCCACAGCATGAAATAAACCTCTGTCTGCTGCAGGGACTATGATAGGGTCCAACAATCTCCTCACATAGGCTTTTCTCGAGTTGTGTGTTTAAAAATGTGCAACGGTTGGAGGTGCAAGGATTGCACAGTAACAGAAACCTCCGAGCTGTTCATTATTTTCGACATCAAATGAGGAAAAACTCTGCGACATTTTAATATTGAGTGACCTTGCGAGGTTAATGTGATTATGTTATTAGGTTAGTGGGTTACGCTACCAAAGCTTGCAGGAGGCCGGCGCCCTGCTTCGGCACCTATAAATAGTGGATAAGTAAATTTGATCTCTGGTAACATTTCGTATGTAGAAAGTCGTAAATAATTAGAAATGACATCAAATATATTATGTAATAGGCACGCTGCTATGATCGTTGAGTGGCTGTACTAGTATATGTCGATCTTGACCCTCACAATGATAATTTTTGATATTGATCATTGTTCTTCCTTGCGGCTAAATCCAAAAATCGATTAACATCTTCACAGCTCTGCTGTCCTCGGTGGAGCGGCCCACCGCTGCTTCATACGATCACATAGGTATTTCAAGTTGATGTCGCAAATTAAGAAAGTACAAGCAAGCGGTGCCCCGTGCTTCAGAAACGCATTAAGACATGGTCGTGCTTCAGCGACGACCTGAAACACTTGACAAAGTTGTACAGGATTGGCTAGTTTGAAACAATCCAGTGAATTGGAAGAGAAACTATGTTTCGGGAAAGGAATCTATTCACATACTTTATCCCCATTACTCTTTCCGGCTTACACTCTGCATGCATGCATGCGTGCATGCAAAGTATTCACTTACTCTCAGGAAGATGAATTCATTATTCTGAGGAGGGAGACGCACATCACTTTGAAGAAGTAGTATCCTGAGTTCCTCTATGTCTTATAGTTTCAGTTATGCTTAAATGAACTCTTCGTCATAAGCACGCACATCACAATCACGCCTGCTTTTTAATGGCGTTACTCAGAACCTGCCTCGGTTAAACTATTACAGGAATGTAGCAACTCGTGGAAACAAGGTCTTAGGTCATGTGCAAATCCATGCATATTTGTTTGCATCTGGATACTGCTCACTGTTTTTGGTTGAAGAGAAACGATGAAATGTGAAGTGTGCATCAATAGGAGCGAACTCAAGTCGGACGGCTGCTGGCGTAAGACAAACAACCAGCGAATCTGGTGTCGCGGCGCTGTCCATTTGAATGAATGCACATCCCATAACTGCAGTTTCTCTCGGCCTGAGTCCGTCTCTCTCGGTCAAACTCTCCCTCTCTTTGTCTCCCTTTCCGTGAATCCTTTCTCTCACAAGAACAGGGCTTCTCTGAGCATCAGGGAGTAATTCAGCCTCAAACCTATTCTCCATGCCTCTTTGATACACACAGTAAGCCGCTGCGAGTGTGTGTGTTCCTTTTGTGCAGTCCACTCGCTCTTCTAAAATTTCCTCATTGTTTCCCCTCGGTAAGCAGCAACTCAAATGAGTCTCTGTTTTCACGTCTTTTGTCCGAACCCATCCCAAGTAACCAACCAAAAAAAAAAAAAAGAAACGCTCCACTTTGTGTCAGAAGCCTTTGTGGGGCTGGTCATTTTTTAAAGCATTTGATAAAGGCGTAATTGTGTTTATTTTAGCAATTTGCTCATTTATCGAGGCTGTCCTGCTCATTGCACGTCGTGGCCTCCCTTGATGCCTTCAGACCGGCGCTCAGAGAACATGTCAGAAGACTTGAGAAAGTGCACCGAGGCCTGGCTTTGGCTCCCAGAGCGGTATTTGTACAGTGTAATTGTCTGTTTGCATAACATATTCTCTTGGAAAATATCTGCTTACATTCAGTGTAGACAGATTTAATGTTTGGGGATAACTGCAAAAACAAACACTCCTCTCGGAGCCTCTTTGTGCGATACAAATTTGCACGGCTGACTCAAATCAGGAAGCGGAGCCGATCGCTCTGGCCTGAGCGAGCGTGAAAACTAGAGCCAAGTCATGCAAAAACAGCACTTCCGAGACGTCGAGCGATCCACCGTCGCCAGGGCAGGTGTCAGATGTGCCTGTGCAGTCCCGGGGTGCCAGCCCTGTTTATCCTCTAATTTGGCGTGTGTGCACTGAAACCTTCCCGCGTCAGTTTTTTTGTGTTTTTGCCTCCGTGTACGTGCAGGTGAAGGTGAATAACGAGGTTGCCACGGGGACGGGGCCGAACAAGAAGGTGGCCAAGCGGAACGCTGCCGAGGCGATGCTACTGCAGCTGGGATACAAGGCCTCCACGGTCCTTCCCAGCCCCACTGAGGTACGAGGTCCACTTTAAAGCCGGTGCTTTATTAAACTTTAGAAGCGTCCCACTCTGGATGTCGATTAATTGGACTTTGAAAGTGGAAATAAATACACTCCCTGACTGATTCAGTGCTTTCACATTATTGTGAGTCATCGCCCCCCCGGCTGCATTCAAAATAATCAATGATAAAATAAGATTTAATCACTCTAATGTTCCCAATTTGGCCTTTCACCACATTTTCTGTTTGTTTGCATGTGTTTAGACAGTAACCATTAGGTAGCTGAATTATTGTGGCCAATTGTTTTCGTTCACATTCTAATTACACTGTTACTCACCCCATGCAAACAAGTCTGTTGCCATGAATGGACAGATCATTGTTTAGCCCTGAAATCGAAAAAATAACAATCCCCTTGTTTTTTTTAAACACAAGATTTGCGGGGGGGACATTACCGCCCATTTTCTCAAACGGTAGAGAAGTGCGTTCTATCGTGGCAGGGATAACTCTGCAAAGCCTGAGCCTGCATCAAGCGCGCACACACTCACACACACACACTGAAATGTTATGTAGGACATTATGCAATTGGTATTCCGGACATGGTAGCAGCGTGGCTCTGGGGATGGCGATGCTTGTCGAGGAGTACATATGCGGCTCTCCGCTGAAGGGTTGCGTAAAGGAATATGCATGCATGGCCGTCATTTGTCTATAGACTGTCTCCTCTCTGCGGCCTTGTTCAGATTCCATGAATTACTCATACCGAGTGGATTCTCAGATTCGTCACGTATCCCGGTGCCACTGACCTCTTACGTAACCCGTTCAGCTGCTCTGAACCGAATGTGTTTTGCGAGCAACCATTGATCAGCATCATCCTTATTCGCCTCATTGGGTGCTTTTTTCAAAGCTCAAGGGAGGGGATTTAGATAGAGAGCAGAAGTTACATAACCAGGAATCAGGAACCAGGACTACTCGGCATTCCCCCGACAGCTCATTAGTTCGACATGCACTGCTGCATATATCTTACTCGGCCAGCCGTACCACGCGGCTGAAGGATGACACATCGCTCTTATCACAGTGACGCGGAGTGGCGTTCTCCAAAGAAACCACAACCCAGTGCACGCTATCATTGTTTCCTTTTGCCTTCACCCTCATACCAAACAGTCCATTTTTCCGTCTCGTCTGTTGAGCGGTTACCCCCTTTTATCATGCGGTGCCTGTGCACATCCCGTCTCTGGCAATTCGGGCTCGCCTGCACGCTGACAATTCTCTGGCCGCACGTGTGGACATGGAAACTTCAGAATGTTGCACAAAAAGTGATTGAATATCACTTTTTTTTCGTCATCGCCTGTGTCATTTGTTTGCCCCTCTAAACCACCAATGTTTTGAGGTCTAAGGTTTTCCGATAAACGAGAGTTTGCCGCACTGGAAATATGCAGAGAGGTCTTTCTGGTTGCACTCAGTGCGGAGTGTTTAGACAGGACTGAGTTAGTGGCTCAAATGCGGCTGTGAATCGGCATGATAGCCCTGAAAAGCATCCTTAGAAGAATCAGCGTGACGTGCCACTTTTCTTTCGGTCCTTAGACGACCCCCAGCTCTGTGGAACAATTAAACTATGTCCTGTTTGGTGGCATAGGTTGTTTTCTTTACCTCTCTGCCTCCCCCCTTTTTGGCTGGCAAATGTGTGGCACTACATTCCCATGCCGGCACTGCGGGTGATCTGTTAAGTGGGAAGATGACGGTTTTTTGTGTTTGCGTGCGTGCGTATGTTTGCGTGTGGGGGAGGGCCGTTTGTTTACAAGTGTCGTCCCCTTGGCTGTCACACACATCAGAGATGATTTGTGTTTCGGTTTCACACACACACACACACACGCGCGCGCGCACACGTGCGTTTGTGGCTGTGTGTGCCTACGCGTACCTCGGCGGGAGGAAGGCATTGAATGGGAGCCTCTTTATAGTCACTGAACACTGACAACCCCTTTAATTAAGTAGCTGGCCTAGACTGACACTAAGCATCCCCCTCCTGTGAGCGCTCGTCTTTTTGTGGCGCACACAGTAGGAAGGAACTCGTCTGACATGCGTGAAGGAGCTGTCTGTTCAAGAATCTCGACATCTCTCTTACCTCCCCCTTCTCTCCTTCTCCCCGCATCACCACAGATGGACAACAAAGGCTGGAACGGACAAAAGGCGTCCTTTACCGAAGCGACGAGTAACAGTGAGTATCCGCACGTCTCCCCCTGTGTCCCTCTCCACTTCCTCCTCCGCCTCCTCGCTGGCCGTCCATGGCTACCCTCCATCCCGCAGGTGGTTTTAGCCCGGGAGAAGGCCCGGCGTTTAATCTCTGTGACTGGTCAATGGGCCTCTGACTGTCAGCTTAATCGGCCGTGCGTCCTCGTGGGGAGCCTGCGAATTCGGCCTCATTCAGACGGGCTTACAGAGCCGGCACACTGAGGCCCTCCGGGGAGTCCCCCTTACGGCCTCCCTGTGCAAAAACGTAGCCTTTCACTCAGGATTAACACACAAGTGCACAGACACACACACACACACACATATTCCCTTAATCCAACACACAAGGAGCACATCATGAGGCAGGATATGTGATGATATGATATAAGGATTTTATTCGAAGCGAGACATATCTCACTTAGCTGCGGCTAACACAGGCCAGCTGCAGGCACAATAAGATAAGGAGCTCATTAAAAGTCCTGGAAATTTGGAGGAACTTAATCTTCATTACAAACACTGCTGCAAAGGAAGTGAGCGTTGACTCATGAAGTGACGTCAATCCACACGTTGTAGTATAACACAGTCTAAATGAAATGTGTAGAATTCTTCCCCCTAATTTTACATGTGATCGTGGTTCATCATCACGGATGCAATTATCTTGGTAGGCAGTTGTTGTGTTGTTGTTGTTATAAATGTATAACAGGGGTTTTCCGAGATAAATTTAGAGAAACTTATACTCCTTGAATCTTGTCAGCTGATGCTCTATATCAGACCTGGGCATTGTGCGGCCCCCTGGGCCACATACGGCCCTTTGGTTGACTCTGATCAACGATAGGACATCTCATGGGACTAACCTATAAATACATCGCTGGCCTGTGAACTACATGCATTTACTATGTTCTATGTCCTGCTCTTTTAATCATTCTCATGAGATGCTGCACACACTGCCTCCTCTTTTTTCTTTTTTTTTCTTCACTTTTCATTTTTCTTCCGCCAAATATAACAAGGGAGCGCTTCTTCTCGCTCCCAGGAGGTCACTGTTACATTTTATCGTGGACATGTGTGGAGCACACTACAATACACACATTGTGGTCTGCATAGGCCAAAGTCTTGTTCAGGGCTAAGTCATTGTTTAGTCCCCCGGTGCATTTTCAATATGTCAAAAGTGATGATACATAGGTATGATGCTGCTTTATTGCTGCAGAAAGCTAATACAGTATATACCACGTTTGACTTTACGACATGTCAACATGCAGGTAAGACTCTGTCCGTCTGTATCGGTCAAAAATCGAGCCACAGGCGCAGCAAATGCCGAGACACGTGAAAGGCAGGGTCGTTAGTCATTCCTTCATTGGGGAAAAATGTTCTTCTCTTGGAAAGCTTAAACCGTAGACGAAACAGTTTCATTACAGGTTGTACATATGCAGCTACATGGGAATGTGCAGGGCTTTAGGGACATTTCATTTTTAGAAGACAAAGAATTGAAAGAGTCCTTCTCTAAAAAGTGTAAGGATTCAATTTGGTAAGGAGCAGCTGGTCTCTATCAGCTGTATCTGTTGTTAGGCCGGCCGTGTTGTCTGTAATCAAAATAAAAAATCTTCCGCTCACTAAATAAAAAGAAAATGCTATTTCAAGACTTCACAGTCTATTTTCGGGTTGTTTTCCTGGTCTCCAGTGTCTGGCAGCGCTGCTCTTTTTCCATTTATTCCACATGGTGTGGGATTTAAGCAAGTCAATGCTTATTACAGGTGAAGTAAGTTAGCCGAGGAATTCAGAGTTGCGGGGTTGCTTTGGCAGATTTACGCTCATCGCCATACCTGAGCCTGATTGCTTGCGATGTCCGGGTCTGATAAAACAACAGACTGCGTGCGGTTTCCCTTTTAAATGCCAGCGGATGAACTGCCAGCAGCTGAGAAGGAGCCGTTTAAGGGACAAATGAATCGTCTGTGAAATGTGGAGCAGCAGAGTGGAAAACAAACAGATAGCCTTTTTCGATCTGAATGTGCTGTCGTCACTCGGGTCTAATGGACGTTTTTGGCTGCACAGGGCGCCCGGCTTTGTCCTGGAGAGGAGAAGTAGTGTGACGTTTCAGCTTTCCCATGTTGGAAAGTACAAATGGGTTCGCTAAGACTCATTTCTCTTGTGTTTTCTTATTGCTGCTCCAGACTTTATATACAGAATCCAGATTACAATGGAACCCCGCTTCAATTTCTGCATCACTCACTATCTGTGATTTAGTCCCGTTTTTTTTTGTGTTTTTTTTTTAAGATATATCATCTAAATTGTGTTTATAGACGAGTGAGTGTTCTCCTGGATAAACTATTTTGGTGGTTGTGGTTCCTACGGTGGCCCGAGCTCCAGGCCTTGCCCAGTACCTCCAGCAGCCGAGCTCCCTGGGAAACCAAGTCTTCCTTCTTTGGTGATTGTTCCTGTTGCCGGCTCGGAGTGCGTTCTTTGGTCCCGTGCCATTCCAGCTCATAGTTTATCTCACAATCAGCATGAAGCTCAACTGTCTGCTAATTACTTTCTTTAAGGTTGCCCAAACCACAGAGCACTCACACGACGCTAATGTCTGAATAATGTTTATTGCATAAACACCATTTACAAGTCACTCAACCAGATACAGCTGCTCGATAGTTTTCTGTGTGTGTGGCTACGATTGCTGAATCGAAGATATTTTTGGTTACTCTGTTGTCATGATTGAATTTGCTTATAATTAAATAGAAGTAGGAGTAAGGAATAACTTAGTATGTTGAACTGAGCTGTAAAGGCCCCGAAATTAGATTTATTGCGATATTTTCAAAAATTTTAGCGCGAAATTGTAGTTTGCCCTGAACTGTATATATCGAAAAAATCCTCCAAAAACAGAACCATGTATTTTGTGCTGTGGATATAAATTTGTCAAGAAGCTGCTTTTATAGCAGGTCCCTATTATTGCGAAGCATTATAAGACGGTTTTTAAACGTGCGTGCCCATTTTGTTTGTATCATGCAGACAAATGCGCAAGCGTGCGTGCGGCGCAGTTCGCATCCTGCTGTTGGTTTTACACTACTCCGCTGATTGACAGTCGGTGGCAGTTGCATTTCAACCACAGACGCAGCAATGTGCCAACGAAGGCAGCGGGGAAGAAGAGTGCAAACAAACAAATGTGGATGCAATCATGGCACGATATATACATTTCTAAAATATGGCTTTGCAAATGTTGTTACGAGGAAGAACTGGCATTCCACACGACTTTTGCTTTATGTCAAGAGACACGCACACAATTCGTTTTTCCTGAAGAACATTTATCTCCAAACTTTGTTTGGCTTAAACCCACGGGTCCAATTGGATGAAACTCTTAAGGCTTTCTCTTTGCGATTTGAGGTTTATTTCACGATCGCACTGGTGGATATCTGCAAATCTGTATAATACGGGCTTGAGGGCTCCTCCATTGGAACAGTGAACCCATCATAGGCCGACTGTTTCAGATGTTCAATAGAAGAAGAGCAACTGGTTTATCCTCGTGGTGGGGATCCCAGCTCGTTTCATTTACCAGGATCATCAGCAATGACAGCTGCTTATTCAGCTCTTCATCTACAACCACTGCATTCAGCAGTGTTTCAGCCTATGATTAATATGTGTGCATGTTTATCGCTTGAATGAATAATTGTTATTTTGGACTAATTCATGACCAACACCTCAAAGTGCATCCCTTTATAGCTCACACAAACAACCCCTAGTCATAGACGATTCATTGTTTGCTGATTTATAATCACAAGGCCGTCAACAGTGTTGTCACACGCTGACACTGAGCTCATGACTGAGTTGTCGTCTCTATTTTGAAAATGAAACTATTATTTAGAAATGAAATTGTACATTTAAGTTCATTTTTATTCAATTTGCCTTTAAGAAGAAAGAAAGACCAGCCGAATCAAGTTGGACGGCTGTCGCTGCATCTGCAACACCTGCTGACTTTAAGCATGTTTACTGGCGTTTCCATATTCCTATAGGATGAGCTTGACCTCTGCCTGCACTGCAACTTTTTCATGACATTGGATGATTTGAATGTGGCCCAATTAATGTTTTGGTAGGGTGATTGCTCGGCGGATGTCGGAAAATGAACTCATCCAGAACACAGATTGGCTGTGTTCGCCTCTTTCGCCTATATTGCATAATGCCAGGCTAATTACTACATTTATGATATCGTCTACCGTATGATTTGCTAAATGCTGCGTAATATTCAAGTCCGTCTAACGTGTAATCATGTGGGCAGCGATCTTTGGCTAATGTATGTAACCTGACCACGCAACTTAACCGTGCACGTGCACACGCGCGTGTATCCTTGGTACCTAAACATGTAGCACTACACTTCTGCAGCAGTATGTAAGTGGGAGAAATGAGGTAAATGGTTCACAGTCTGCCCTTTTATGGCCCCGTTCGTGTGTGTGGGTGGGTGGGTGGGTGTGAGGGTGTGGGTCTGGGTGTGGGTGTGGGGGTGTGGATGTGGGTGTGGGGGTGTGTGTGTGTGTGTTTTCGTGTTTGTGTGTGTGTGTGTGTGTGCAGGCCTGTGTGTAAAAGTGGCCTTTAGCCTGGCGAGCTGTGCGATGCAGCGCCACAACAAGCAGGGTGGCTTAGAGACTGGAAGGGAGTGCAGAAGAAAATAACGATGAGGAGAGACTGTGATTTTTCTCCCTTTTATTCCCTTGGGGTGTGGCGGTGGGGGGGGGGCTTTTCACTGGAGTTGCCACATTTCATTTCCTCCTGCGCGCGTATTTGTGTGTGTCCGCGGGTGCGCGCGGGTGTCTGTTCGCTGTGTGCATGTGTGAACTATGTGAAGGTCTCGCTCCGCCGTGTGTGATTTATAGCGGCGGGCTTCGGCCCTATCTGTTTTCGATCAGTCTCATGCTTGACTCTGGCTTCCCTCCAGCGCTCCCCTGGCCCACTGGACGCTGAGCCTGGGTGGGACCCCTCGGAAACTGCCTGGAACCAGCACCACAAACACTCTCTCCTCCACTCCCACCCGACCACCCCCCGCCCCCCAAAACCGCGCTCTCTCCTTTCCCAACTTCATGTACACAATTTCACAATCGGCGTCCAACCTCCTCACGCACCAAAAACAAACCCCACACTCTGTCACCCTCGCTTGTTCACTCTCGCTGTGTCTCCCCCCTTTGTCTCACTCCCGCTCTCCCTTGCTCTCTCACGCTCTCCCTTGCCATCCGACACCAGCTTCGAGCACTCAATCACATGCAAACATCCTCACATGCACACTTAAGCGGCCGATTGCACACATAGACACACACACACATACACACACACTCACATAGATTACATTCGCTGCCCCCCCGCCCCCCCTCTCCTCAGTACCCTTTGTCCACTGCTGATGTCATATTGGCTTACACCTTTCTTTTTTATGACGCTACATTTCAGAACGCAAAGGCCTGCAAGTTTTACTTGGGTAAATTCAAATTAAAGTTGTCATCATGATTGGGGGGGGGGGGGGGGGGGGGGGGGGTGGGGGGGGGGGGGGGGGGAGAGGGGGCGGGGGCAGTTGTGTCATTGTTGGCATGGGGCAGTTTGTTGTAGTATGAGTAATAAGTCCTGGATTTCATTGCTGTTTCCTTCAGCTTCTCTGCTCTTCTGGAACAAACCTTATTGTTCAGAATGGGAAATACTGTCTGCAGGTTCCCAGAAACACTAGACTGGGGTTTACACACTTTGTGTGCGTGGGTGTTTGTGTGTGTTAGCGTGTGCGAGAGGGAGAGAGAGAGAGATGGCAATGTTAACTCAAACAGGAAGTGGCCTGTCAGTCATGTGCTCACTCCAGCACTTTCTCCCAGCTGTTGGACCGTACGCACGCGCAAACAAGCTCACACACACGCACGCACGCACGCACGCACGCACGCACGCACAGCTGGTCTTCCTGTCTCTGGTGACCTCGGCCGGGCTTCAGATGGTTTTCACATCCACTCATCCCCACCTCGTCTTCCATCAGAACTGGCTCCACATCCTTCTTTTTTTTCTTTCTTAGTCTCTCTCCTCCCTCGCATGTCGTCTTCTTTCACTTTCACCCCCCGGTGACGTCAGAGCGCGGGGAAGCCAACGTTTAGATTCATCCAAACGGTCTGGATTGGGAAAACGTAGGCTTGGAGGGCAGGCTGCGACCGCAGCGTGTCTGGATCGAGCTGCATCCTGTCAGACACCAGAAGGTTGCTCTGCCCGCCGGAGCCAAAATCGCTCAGGATGTTTCCTCACGCACCAAAATATTCTCACAAGAACGGCGATTTTGGGCCGAACCTGCCCCTCGATTGCTCAAACCCGTAGACAGAGGGAAAAAGTGAGGGGCCGTTTCCGACCAGACACTTTGATTGCCCTCCGATACTGCCAAACCGTGTGAAAACACACGCATGCATGTCAGGTTCGGGTAGGTTTGCCCTCAGTCAGTTCCTGGTCCAATCTAAAACTGTGTTCTGGAGGCCGGGATGAGCTCGAGGACAAATCCTGCGTCGTCCTTAGGTAGTGGGTAACAGAGGAATGTGTGCGCAAATAAGCGCGACACATGTGTCTCTCTCGTGTTCGTTGTCCTGGGAATCTTATCCTAATCCTAATCTCATCTCCGTGGCCATTTATTCATCTCTAATTGTGTTCCTGTTTTCCTCCTTGACCCCTCCAGCCCAGAAGGGTCTGCTCCACCTCAGCCCGGACGTCTACCAGGAGATGGAGGCCAGCAGGAAGCAGGGGGGCGGCGCCTCCGGCCCGGGCAACTCCGTCAGCTACATAACGTCCAAAGACATGGGGCCGTGCTCCGCCCCGCTTCCCCCGGGACACCCTCCGTACTACAGCGGCTCGCCGTCCTCGCCCAGCCCCACCGCAACCATGGCCCGGGAGCTGCTGCTCAACGGCCAGTCCCCCGCTGCCGACGCCACCCTGCCCGCCAAGGGCAAGAACCCCGCTCTGCCCTGCGGCGTCTCGGTGCAGCCCGCGCAGCAGCTGGACTACCTGGCTCGGATCCAGGGCTTCCAGGTGAGATACAACAAGGTGGAAATGCTGCCAAACGTAACCTTGCTCCTATAAGGTGAATCGCTGAGATTTGAAAAAGTCCTGATGGGGCAAACCTATTCCAAAGAAAGAGCAGTGAATGAAAGTGGCAACATTTGCCCAACCTGTCTGTTGGATAGAAAAAAACACGCCATCGAAGCTGCGATCCAAATATTCCGAAAGTTAGTTGGAGTACGTTGTTCAGGTTTTCACATATGCTGGCACTTTTGATTCTTCAGCCCCATCTCGGAGGCCTCCGCGCTGATAGGCATACAATTGTTTCCAGTTTCACATTTATTCCACTCGTGGAATGTAGGCTTGTATTTCATTTTAACTGGCATCCATTAGGTCATAAAAGTCATAATTCAAACTGGGTAAAAAGCTGCAAGACACCCTGTGGTACAGTCGTACAGTACGCACACGCAGATGTTAGCGTGACCATGCAAAAATCCCCCCCCCCCCCCCACCCACACACACACACACAAATGCATGCATGCATGCACACACACCCCTTGGCCTGAATCGTCTCCCTTTGCGCCACTGCTATAAATAAAAATCTTCTCTAAGTCAACCTGTGGGGTACCGAAAAACAAAACAGCCACATGTGCGCGGCTTCCAGCATCCTTGCCCAAGAGATGCAGGCTTTCTCAATTAGAACGCATTGCATGTTGGGCCTCTTCTTCATCTCACGCCATCTTATAATATGCAACTCTCGCATGTTTGTTTGTGTGTAGAAGACAAACAATGACAACACTGCTGCGATGTGTGCATGTGTCACTGCTACGGGACAAGTGGCCTCGTGTGAGGAGAGTCGAAATATAGGACCGCTCGAAAACACGCAATTTGTTTCGTTTCACCCTGCGGACGTTATTGGCGGGCTGCTGATTTGGAGCTGGAACTAACACTCACAGGTGCTTCTGTCATTCACGGACTGGACACACACACACACACACACACAAACACAGGCAGACACACACATAGGACCGACACACACACGCTCGCTCCTGGCACTCTTTGTGTTTCGTTTTGTCCAGCACGGAGACAAACCGGCTTTCGCTTTAATCTGCGGACGCATACCACGCCGCTGATACCGGCGAGCGTTCACTTAAGCTGCAGATGCTTTTTATCAGTTTGAGTGAAAACATTTTATCTTAACCTGCTGAGGGTTCCTTTGAAAGGGCTTTGTTATTGCTCTGAGCCTTCCTGTGTGCGGGTAACCTGAGAGAGCTCCGCTGCCAGGCCAAGCCCAAACACACTCGCACAAAGTCGCACACAAACACACAGCAGGTTCTGCTTAGCGGAGATGGAGGTTTTGGGCTCAGCCTTGTGTGTGAAGTCGGGGGCCTTGTCATTCTTGTGTATACTGCACAGACCAGCGCTTGGTTTACATGTTTATCAATATATTTGAGCCTTTATGTGTGTATAGAGACACATCAGCATTAGTGTTCTCACATATTTCCTTGTGTGCGCCTCTCTTGAGCGAGGAATTCCCGCTGTAGTCCCGACATGCGGACAATATGTGTTCCACTGTGGGGATGTTTCGAATAATGTTGGTTTGTAATGACAACCTCTGGTCGTCTGCATAGCCACGCTGGGCAGACCTTTTAAGGCTTATGTATTCTTATGTGTTTTTGTGGGATAAGCCACCACAGATTTCAAATGTTGTTTTGTTTTGCCAAAAGCTGCACTTGTTTGCTTTTCCACCGGACACGTAATGTCGGGCCGGCTTTCTCTTCTTGACCACACTCGACCACAAACACGGGCTCGGATCCACCCCGGGATTTTTTCTTTTTTCTTCTTCTTTTTCAGTCATTTGATAATAATCTCCTGGTCTGATTAGTGACATTGTTTTTGTATCCTAATTGTGTTATCCAAGTGAGCGGCTTACAATGACTGCCCGACATTGGATTAAAGCAACTAGGCAGGCACGAGGACATTCTCATAGTGTCTGTTTCATCCATCGGGCTCCTCAGACAAAGGCCCGGACCTACCTGCTAAGCCCCCCTTTTGATTCGATTGGAAAATAGCCTCTGGTGGGAGCTCTGACTGGATAAGCAACAGTGTGCTGTACTCACGCCAGCTTGGAGCAAGGATGCTGGCACTTACTCCGGCGTGTTTGTGTGTGGGTGTGCGTGTGTGTATTTCCTATTAATTTGGCTGGCGTGTTGTTGGCACGGCGGGTATGTGTGCTCGAAGTAGGGCAGAAACAAAGGAGCGGGAGGTAATAGACAACACATGGGCCAAGGATGCAGTGCGGCGTTAGAGCCACATCACAGATTCCCCCTGTTTCTCTTTCTTCCTGTACCTCTCTCCTTCCTCTCTGGTTTTATTCTTTCGTATAATCCTATGTGTTATATTGTGGTGTGCTTTGGTCTTTCGGCCACCATAACTGCTTTCTTTGTTCTCGATGCTTGCCCAAATTTCCCCTTGCTGTTTGTGTCGTTTGAGAACGTTTTTGAAAGAAAAAAAAAAAATGAAACTTTGACCTCAGCATCGCAGTCACCAGCTGCCCATTTACCCTGCCATCACATTACTTAAGTCATCACTGCTTCGCATTATTAACTCTCGGCCATTTAACCCAGGCGAGCTGGAGATTTATTTTATATAGAACATCAGTGATTGATGGAAGTCTTATTATTTCTTTGCCAGTCACCTTCTAATGGAGGCACAGTGCGCAGCTGCGCTGAGACAGATACACGCATGATTTGTTCACTTTATTTCTCAAAAAAAAAGCTGCTGCTGTTGTTTTGTCTCTCTGTCTGTCTGTCCGGCGGAGTTGGCCTGATTTAATGGTCGAGTGAATTGATAAAGAGCGGAATGAAATGGGCAGGGTGAGAAAGGAAGTGTTGATGAAACGTCTGTCTGTCTTTGTGCGTGTGGTAGTGTGTGTGTGTGTGTGTGTGTGCGTGTGCGCATGCGTGCGCACGCGTTCCATCACATGCTGCCATTATTTGTGGGCAAATACTGAGAATGATTCCTTGGGCTTTGAACGGCCGGTTACGTGATATCGGTTTACGAGTGTTTACAGCTGCATTTCGTTTCAGGATTCGATCCAGAAAAAACCAACACCTAAAAGGAAAAAGAAAGGGGGGGGGAAAAGGAACCTGTATTTATCAAAGCTAAAATCATCGTGATCATAGAAGACCCAATATGAACAATAAAAGCTGTATCAGCAAGATCCTAGAATGTGTTGTTTGGTGCACAAGCGTGTTTTATTGCTTATAAAATCAACTTTTCATTTTTAAGAGGAGGTGTGTTTTTCCTCATAAAAGCGTTTCCACTGTGAAGACCAAATGTAATTTTTTTTTTCTCCAAAAAACTCATTCTCCTAAATTATATTGATTGGAACTCCACATCTACGTCAATATCTTTTGTTTTTACTGGATAATATCAGAATAACTTAATTATGCCCAAGGCCAGCGTCTCATTATTTTTGTTGTGTATACTTTAATAACATAAGCCATATTCAAAGTTATTGGGCTGCTCCAGTGAGTGTGGCACCTTTTACCGGTTACGCCAATGGAAAATATGACCGAAACCGCTCACTGTGTGTTGCAGCAGACGTTGCTAGTCAGCCGGCAGAGTGTTGACCACCGGCGTAAAGCGCAACCTGGCGGGTTTTTGCTTGCTCGATTATGCGTGGGTTGGATCTCTGAAAACATCACAGGATCGCTCGTTTGAAAACGCTCAATTAAATTCACACGCTCACATTGGTCCAATCTGACCTATGACACCCGGCCATTGCCACCTGCTCGCAGCGGTTAATATCCCGCTGCATGCGCGGCGATCAAAGGCCACACTTCGCCTGTGACATAACATGACATTCCAGGGTTGTGTCTGGAAGGGGCCGAGTGGTATCTACGGCATCAATCAGTCCTGTCCACCTGCTAAATCCCAAAGCAATAACACGGCGGAGATAGCCATCAGCCGAGTCGTGTTATCTAACCGGGACGGGCCCGACTTGGGAGACAGGATTAAGGGCTCAGGGAGGGCCGCGATCGTTGCCGCGCAGGAATCGGTGCTTCGATGTTGGAAATCCCATGTTAATGAAAACACTATCCTTGGAGGGTGGCTGGTGTTGATATCCCCTCAGTACAGTTCCCAGGACGTCTCACACATACGCCATGTTTGCTCTTCGCCTCTCACCGCTTCCTTCTTTGGCTTATTTGAAAAAAAAAAAAAAAATATCACTTAAACTGGTACCGACCGAACCTTGCACCCTGCCTGGCAATTCCTCTCGCTTTCTCTCTCTCTCTCTCTCTCCCTCCCTCTCTCTCTCTCTCTCTCTCTCTCAAAAAAATTTAATAAATAACACTTAAACTGGTACCAACCGAACCTTGCACCCTGCCTGGCAATTCCTCTTGCTCTCTCTCTCCCTGTCTCTTGCTCTCTCTCTCTCTCTCTCTCTCTCTCTCTCTCTCTCTCTCTCTCTCTCTCTCTCTCTCCTCTCTCTCTCTCTCTCGCTCTCTCTCTCTCTCTCGCTCAGTCGCTCTCTCTCTCTCTCTCACTCTCTCTCTCTCTCTCGCTCACTCGCTCTCCCTCTCCCTCTCTCTCTCTCCTCCCTTTCCCGATCTCCGTTCCTGGACACTCTCATCTCCCTGTATCAACATCAAACGCCCGATCTGGTGCAAGCGTTCAAAGCCTCGGTAACAGTTTGTTTCCAACCTCCTTGTCATCGTCTCATTCCTCCACTCTGTGTTTACTCTGGGATTTGCGTTCGAAAATACATTTTGGGATGGCTAATCCCGCTGCGTTTGATTTCTGCGGCGGGGTGATGGCTTCCAGCTGCGCTCCGCGGCATATTTGTGTGAAGAGCGATCTTCGAAAACAAGTTTTGTCGGTGGTATAAATCAGACCGTTAATGCCGTGCTGGCTCGGCGCACAGTCTCTCTGCTTACATGGTGGCCCTCTGTGTGCGTGGCGGTGCGTGTGCCTGTGTCTGTGTGTGCTTGGCAAAACCGAGTGATGATGCTTTTACACAATCAAGCCCATTTGCGAACCCCTAAATCAAATACCCTCAAGTGCCAGCGCAGCATATTGCAAATTGGAAGATGCAGCATTTGCCTTTTGTTCTTTGTGTTTTGATGGTATCCATCACATCCCATGTTATTCTCAACATTAGGCCGTGATGCACACTCTTGGTATGATGGAGAGATGGAGGGTGTGTTTTACGCTGGCACTTTTTTTTTCATTTTTTTTTTCCTGGAATCCAAACACTCCTCTTCATTATCTGCACACCAATTACCGTTCTCAGAAGTTTTCTGGCCTGCACTCTACCACCGGTTTGAAGTACTTCTACACTGAGCGAATCCCAAATGTTTTGATGACAGTTTAATGGTGGATAATAACATAATAAAAAGCCCTTTTCTTGTGCCGTCTTCCCTGCCCAAAACCCTTTTTGGATAAACCAAAGTGGTCGGAATACAATACAAAGTTATGGTAGTGATGTCTCCAGTGTTTCTTTCCTACTCAACCAAAACACTGCACAAGAAGAACAAAAAATTCCAAGTACAAAATCATGTGCGAGCAGTAAAAAGAAAACGAAGGAAAAATATGACGTCTTTCCACATTGCTCCACAGCTTTAATGAAAATCTTTTAAACCTGCTCTTAGTTTATGCTTACTTTGCATAAATAAGAAAACCGCTCTCCATTGTTGTGTAATCAGGACAAACAAGGCATCTTGTAATTACTTTAACAATCATGTCCTTCTATTCATTAGGAGCAAATCACTGGAATAATAATAATAATAATAATAATAATAATAATAATAATAATAATAATAATAATTATTATTATTATTATTATTATTATTATTATTATTATTATTATTATTATGCAACCATGGTTAACAACATGATACCTAAGATGTTCATTTATCAGTTAATCGGGGTTCAGTTGGTATGAGAAGTTTCAGAATGTGTGTTTTGAGGCTTCTGCATTGTCACTAGGTTGAGTCATTTTCAGTTAACGGTTAATATCTTGAAGTGGGAATGCTTCTTTTTTCTTTTTTTGAACTCCGCAATTTTGAAATGCATCCCACCAGTTCAAACAAATGATGTTCATAACTTCCTCAGCAGGATGTCCAGGTAGAGTGCAGCGAGAGGCAGGAGAGCGATTTTCAATACAGGAAAGCCCGGCAGCACAAAATGACTTGTGTATATAAGTTGTCCGTTCTCATCTGCCCTCAATAGAACTTGGAACTCACTTTGTCTCATTGTCCCAAACCTCTCGCTGTGATTTCATGTCAAGGGCACTCCACTTTTTTGAAGAGTTGCATTTTTTGTTTCCCCTCAGTCTACATCCATTGATAGAAGTTGAAGGTATATGAACGCTGTTCTTCAAACACTCTTGACCCCCAAAGGTCTCCGCTGAAGTGGCTCATCGTAGACCTTCAATTGCTTTCCACCAACAATGGTGGTCTTTTTTTGGACCCTTTGTTTATTATAGTTGGGTCGAAGTTATTTCCGTGCTCTTTGACTCTCCACGGCCTGCAGTACCTGCGCTCTGTGGTTTTGACTTTAGTGACATGACAACGCACCCTTTTATCGTTACATGACTGCATGGCGGAACGCGCTCATCATAGAGCGAATATTTGCGTCCGTACCCTTTCCAGTTTCTGTGCATGCACTAGATTTCGACTTGTGGGCGAGCACACGCATAAATGTGCGCGGGGGGGACATACATTTTGGCCGCGGCGGCGTTAGCGCTATGACTGCGATTGCTTTTTAGTTTGTGCATGTCCGTGTTTGTTCGAGTAACGAGGAGCATTTGAAGAGGAGCCGTCCAGCTTTAGAAGCCAGATGTCAGAGGTCGTTCCGCATTAGTGCCGCCAATCAATCGCAGGCCTTGCATAACTCTCCTGCCTCTTTGTCTCGAAAGGAAGTGGATTAGGGGCTGTTTTCTGAGTCGGGACCTGGGATGATTAGTTAGGCCTGTTTAGAATGCATGCACTCACAGACGCATACAAACATGCATTGAGAAGAGACCGGCGCGATGGGGAAGAATGGGGAGTTTGTTTTGGAGACGCTCGTTATGTTGGTTTGGGCAAAATGTTTGCAAATGAGAAGATGGAGCCAGGCTGTCTCGGTCAGCAGGTACCGGGTCCGCTTTTGGCCATCGTCAGGTCAACCTTTGGACTGGTCCAGTATTTTGGGTTACAAATTATTTATTGGGTTACAAGTTATTATTACGCCACAGTAGGACTATTGACCTGCAATAGGATCGTTATGGGTCGGTTTATGCACTCAGGCCCAAACACCGCCATCGAACAGGCGTTTTTTTTATGTCGATCAAACATTTCATGGTTTGATTTAGAAATGTGTGACTTGATTTGTTTAAATAGGCTCACGATCCTCCGTCCCGCTCTCTCAACCCCACGCGTGCATGTGTCTATACCCCCCCCCATGTGTCCATCCCCCCCCCCCCCCACATACAATGGAGAAGAGAAATTTGGACCGATCCAAGCATCTACCACTTTGCGACGAGAGGCTGAAGGAGAGCGTCTGTTTCCTCCGGCACCGTCGCAGGGCCTCGCCCTCAGCTGGAGGCCTGACAGCTCGCAATGGATGAACCCCCGAGCCAAGTGCCCGCTGATCGGACAGCATGATTACACCATATATCACAGGCTCCCAACCGCAGGACGTAATGCAGCTGAAGAGAACCAGTGCACTGGACAATTGCGAGTGCCCAGACACGCGGAGATCCATATATTTGTGTTCGCACCCACGCTCCTGTTTTTCTTCACACACAGGCCAAATTCCAGAGATGTGTAGAATAGACGTTTAACCCGTTCATTTGTATTTTCAAACTTTTTCCGTGCGGCCGGACAATTATATTCTTACCCCTAAAACGTAGCCCTCCTCTCCCCTTTTTCACCCCTCGCTCTCTCTCTCCCCCCCCCCTTAATGTTGACGTCTGGAAAATTTATTAGAGATTAACTTGTCAGAGAGGGCTTTTTCCACGGCTCACTTTACTACATTCATCATTCATACACATAACAGATAGCATTCCACAATTTATCACTGCGAGCCCATCTCATCTCATCAGCAGGTGTGCGTTCACACATGCATCGTCTCGTGTTCTGTATGTTACATCACCCGATCGTCCATATCTCTCTGCACACATTTTCATATCATCATGTGTTTTTGTATGTTATGATGGGTCTGTGTCTTTATGGGCAGACGTCCATGTGTCTGGCTGGCTGGAGCGCTAACACACATGCGCGCACACACACACACACACACACACGCACACACGATCATAACTCATTCGGTGGGACGCACACACCTCGCTCTGGAAGCTTTCAGTCACAGATCATATATGTCAGCTATGCCTGTGCGTGCATGTGTGTGCGCATGAGCTCTGCATGTATGCCCAACAATCTGTGGCTGAGTTTAAAGTTTGATCATGCGAGGGTAGTACGAAAGGGAAATACACACGCTCACACAGACACACACATTTTTCCCTGATTAAAAGGAAGTAAAAACTTACAAAGGTCCAGCCAACATAAATATACAGAGACAAACCAACACACACAAAAAATCACCACGTGCCGACACTAGCATGTTTTCACGTGTCGCATTTGCTCTTCATTCATTTTGTACATTTCAGCCGTAAGAGCATTCTTCTCAGCATTGCTCAGAAAATCCCTTTTTTATTACGTCCGTCTTATCTGAGGGGTTTGAAGTGCAGTTCATTCCCACTACAAGCCCTGTTGTTTCAAAGCTATAGTCTTCCATACCTGCCAGCTTACTTTTTCATTTGCCCATTGCAGAGTAAAGTCCACGCGGAATCACCACAATGTCCTCTCCCATCCCTAGTGTCCTTTGTCTCTTTGCACCAGTCGGACATCTCTTTACCTTCAGTTTTCATCGTTATTTGTGCCATTTATTAGAATGCCTGCAGCTGTCCTTGGCATAAGTAGGCCAGTCAAACACATAACACTCATAAGTGGACAAATACACATGCAAGTACACACACACACACACATATGCACAGAGTGAGAGTCAGTGAGAAGTAGGGCAGATAGGCAGGCAGTACTACCAAAAGCCCCTTGGATCTCAGGAGCAGACAGTCCCAGAGGAGCATCATGTCATAACAGCCCTAATTGCGCAGCATTTAGGAATGCCTGCAGAGTTAACCTCTCAATGATGAGGGGTCACCAGTGATGTCATCACTGCCCCCCTCGGATGCCCCCTCGCAATTGCGCGTACACACCCTTACGTCCATTTCCCTCCGTTGCCATCTCTCCATGGTGTGGGGTAATTGTCCACAAATGCTCTGGTGGCAATTAGGCATGCAAGATTTACTCTCAAGCCAGCCACTTCCAAAAACACAAGACTGCATCCCGCTGAAAACGCCAGTTCCCCAGTCAGGTTGTGCTCTGACTGATGTTTTCCTGTGTTTACTTACTGGGTAACTGAATTTGTCCATCTTTCTTCTTTTTTTTTTGCCCGTTTTTCCAGGTGCAGTACAGTGATGCGCAGAGTGGCAAGGAGTTCGTGACCTATCTGACCCTCTCCCCTGTGCAAATGACTTTCCATGGCACCGGGAGCACCCTCCAAGCCAGCCATGACCAGGTATGTTAAAAGTGTAGGAGTGTGAACATAACAGGAGGGGGGGTGTCACACCAACTGAGTTGACTGTGCTTGAATTAGGAGTGCACAAAAACCAATGACGACTCTTGCACCAATCTGTTTTATTTATTTTATTTTATATGCATCTGAAACAATTTAATTAAACAATTATTAAAACCAGTAAAATGAAATCACTTTTAAACAATATGCAACAAGTTGCATGACGTTGTCACAAGAAAACAACCTTCACACTTGTTTAAAAAAAAAGGCAGTGTTAAAGTAAATTTGTATCCGATATTGGATTGAAAAAAATGACGCTTTACCCTTAAATCTAAACGAGATTAGATTCCATTTATTGAAGTCTTCTCTGCCGAAGCATTTTCCTTGGTGAGCAAGTAGGAATTTTTCATTAAATATGATTTTAATTGAGTATGACATAAACTGGGCCTTACTCGAAATAACTGATCTGATATCTTTCCCCCATGTGCACTTTTCAAAGATAAAGCTGAGTACAGATATTTTGAATAATGGCCATTTTCATAATATATGGCGCAAGTCGATTACGACTCTTTGAATGAGCGTTAAATGATCTTGCATTATGCAATATAATAAATAAAAAAAAAAGCTCAAATGTACGTCAAAATTAAGACGATAAATGCTTGTTATTGTTGTAGCTTACGGCTCTGTTATTTGTTTTCGCCGACGCACTGTGCAGACCGGTGGCCGCCAATATTATCTGGGCTCGACCCTTCAGAATCCGCTTATCCCGGTTCACTGAAGTGTGGCGTGTATAGTGTATACAGTGTGTAATATAGGTCATATTGTGAGGAGGCAGCGATCCTCCATCCTGTAATTAACGGAGAAGTCTTGGCTCTGTGGCGTAATCACCAGCTCATCCGAACCACCTGTGATAATAATCACTCATTGCTGTTAGTCCCTCACACAGCTGCCACTTCGCCACCATATCCAATCTATCAAAGTAATCCCCGTCCCCTCTCTCTCTCTCTCTCTCTCTCTCTCTCTCTCTCTCTCTCTCTCTCTCTCTCTCTCTCTCTCTCCCTCTCTACCTCTCTCTCTCTCTCCCTCTCTCCCTCTCTCTCTGTCTCTCTGTCTCTCGCGTACTCACCATATTCAGAAGGAAGCTCTTTGTCTTGTGTTGCCCAAGCAGAAAAGCAGTTGCTTACATTCTGCCATCTAAACATAGGACGCCCCTTTGTTCAGCCCTCTTCAAAGCTTTCATAAAGGCCCTGAATGGGACAGCTGACAGGGGGCTAGTGCCGCCACCGCTAGCTGAGAGCCAAGCCAATATAGGCCAGGCAGGTCTGCGTCCTCGGGACCTGTTGTTGCCAGGAGCACTGGGGCATGACCGACTGTTAGAGCAGCCCTTTCTTTTCCCCATCTCAGTACAGTGAGGAGCACGACCACAAAGGGTGCACCTAACAATAAGGGGTCGCCCTCGGCAGGCCCCCGAACCCCGACACTTGTCGAACAAAGTTGGCCCGAAGGCGTCGCACATGTGCTCAGCCTCCCCACGAGGACCCCGCTAATAACAACCCCCCTCCCCTCAACTCCCTCCCCACAGCGTTACCTGTAAATCAATACAATAGATTCCCGTTGCGAGTCAGCGGACCTCAGACGTCCGGTTGCGCCCGTTCAGATCGATCCATCCAGTGTCTGAGTTGCCAATTACTAATTCAGGGGGGAGATCCACGTGTTTCCCATCCCACGTGTTGCCCTTGGCACCGACACACACACACACACACCTTCACACTTTTATGCGTGTAATTGGACATTGTAAATCTGATGAGATGGGACGGAGGCTCTATTTCGGCTAAGGAGTGATAAACCTTTCGTGGAGCCTGTCTTTGTTGCTGTGCACACACAACTGGGCTCAACTCAGTCTGTTTCATTGTTTTCTGCGTCCTCTTGGAGGTTTATGTCAGGTAGACCAGGGCGGTCTGATAAAGATCGGCAGCCGAAGGAAATCCTCTCCACTCATCTCTGCCCAGGATATATGGAGGAAAGATGTGTAGGATTGTGGATAATTAGCGAAGGAAGTTACAGTTTATGAAAACACAGCAAGATCTGGATTAATTTAACAAGGTTAGAAACATTTTCGTTTCCAGAATGTGTTTGGAATTATTAAAACAATGTTTTCCAGATTTCAGGCTTTATTTAGGCACTTTTATTGGCCAAAAGTAAGAGGAGACAGCCAAAGGCCAGATGTCAGGTGCTGCTGTAGAAGTGTTAATGAGTCAGAACCGTCTTGTCTTCGTATTTCGTCAACATTTGATGGCATGTCATCGAAGATTAGCTGTGGCAGCTTTTGATTATGTTTTAATTAGCCCCTTGTCAAATGGCAGTTAAACAGTGACTCGGAGAAAGAACACACATGGCCGGAAACATTTGACTGGATTAAAATAAGAAATAAAATATGTAGCCTTATTAGTTTACAGCTTACAGTTCGTTGTAGAAATTGAAGTAATAATAATAGAAAGAGAGACAGATCAATTTGTTTTGTCATACTAGATTTCACTTTTTTGTGCGAGTTCCTTGTTAACATCACACGCTCTAACTGACACTTCTTATATCATGCTTACATTATATTCTGAGCATATATCATATTAGTCCGATGCTTTTTAATATTTTAATTTGAAATGTTAGTATTTTGTTTTTGTGTAGTTTGTTGTTTTTTGTTATTCACATTATTGAATGACATTTCAGATGTATGATATCTCATATGTAATATTATCTTTTCACTTTAAACTGGTAATATATTCTGTTTGGATGTGAGAACAATATTTATGTATACATTAGAGAAGAAGCATTGTGTGGTCATTTAATTTAGCTAGGTATTCATTTACACTTGGTGGAAACTTAACATTATAGCTGGGCAAAGTTCACACCTAGGAAGAGGTGGTGTAACCAAGTCACACTGCCGATCGTGTGCTGTTTTGCCAGTGCTATGGATACACGTGATACCAGTGAATCTCTCCTATAAAAGGTAAAAAGGGTGTGATCCGAGAGTAAACAGGTTGTGCTGCCTGCGGTGGGACAGTAAAACACCAATGATCGAGAGCAGAGGTGCCATTTTTACAATGGCTTCCTGCTCTTTATCAACAAGTGCAAACACACGCGCACACGCACACCGGAGACTCACCTACACATAAACACACCGCGGAGCTGAGGTGCCATAATCCTTGGCCTCGTGCAGACATTCCTGGCGGGCCTGTATGTGTGAGAGATATACAGCTGAGTGCTCTTTCTGACCTTCTGTGCCATCCATTCGGTGCCATCTGCAAAACACATGTGAGCCCGCAGGCTGCTACAGCGGCTGGAAGTCGCCTCGGGGCCAGAGCTGTTTGTCAACACGCTCTGCATATTCGCTCGGAATGATTTCCGGTGGTGCTCTCAGCCTCAGTATAACCCCCGTTAAGCAACAGTCTAAAACAAATAGACGTGGTTGTGAAAAGTACCCTGTCCCAACAACTTTTCGGACTCTGTAAAGACTCTGTACAGAAGCACTGTAAAACAAACCCAGGTGTGTGTGTGTGTGTGTGTGTGTGCGCGTGTGTGCGTGTGTAAGGCAGTGTCTCACAAACTCGGCTGCCATATTTAGCTTAAGGTTTATTTTTAGGTGACCTCACAATTCAAGCTTACGACCGCGAGGTTGCGCCCCGTCACCACAAACTTCCATCCGCGTTGTCTGCTCAAACACACCAGGCTGTATCGGTTTTTGCGAGGGTTATAGTCACCCTTAATCGGTTGTTATCTGTCTATTTAGAAAAAAAGGCCGCAATTTAGACCATTGCGCCGCGATAAGACCTTTTTTCCCCCCCGACATACTTTTTTAGACAGACCGATTTCTGTGTTTGTTCCGCAGAGCTGAAGTAACTGTCTGGCAGTCCCTCTGTGGCGGCAGTGGGACACCAGGGGGGCCAAGGCCCACTGAGCTGTGTGCGAGGTGTCGCTGGTCCAACATGAGCAGGCCGCAATCGAAGATGACAGGGTGACTGTTGTCTGCCACCGCACTCTGTGTGTGTTTGTGTGTGAGGGGTTTGCTTTGCGAGCAGTACACGTCCTCAGCTGAGCCACCCTGGCTCCCGGGGGGCCCTGTCCGTCCCAGTGTCAGCTGGGGCTGTATAGGTTTCCACATTTTTGGCTGATTTGTGCTAGACACGGTGCGTCGGGATTAAGAAATGCAGAAGTGCTTTCAGGAAATGAGGCCCGAGGTTTTTAAAATTTCTTGCGGATTCATTTCTTGTAAATTAAATCAGGTTTTTTTCCTGATATCTGTTTTTTCTTTTTTCTTTTTTCCCCCCATGCAAAATGAACTATGACCTGTTTGATGAACAGAGATTTTGTGTTGTGGTGGTAGCGTGATTCCCACACGCTGCGAAAACACCATTTGTTCACGCGCTTGCTCTCTTGACCTTTTCCTGTTATCATATGCCAGATCCACGCAGATAACCACGCCACCAGGTTACCCCGTCCGCCCTTACGGAAACAAATCTTTGAACGACTCTGCTGAAATTAATTGGGCACCTGACCTTGTCCCTGGTACGTGGAGTCGACAGACAATGAACTGTGGGGAGCTAATAAGGAGTCTGGTGGTGAGGAGCCAAATTATTTACACGTTGCACACATTCCTGTCTTTTCCTGTCCTTTTGTGTTTAAGTGAGGGGAGAAAGAGTGACAGTTTGAGGGTGGTGGTGGTGGTGGTGGTGGTGGTGGTCGTGGTGGCGGCGGTAGCAGCGAGAGGATATACGGGACTGATTCATGGCGTGGTGACTGCTGGGATGGTCTTCAGAGATCCCCCGCGGAGCTCAGGAGAACAGCAGGAGAGGGAGGTGGAGGTTGCACAGGCCCGGCGTTTGAAGTCTTCCTTCCCGTCCGGAGCGCAGACGTTCCCCCAGGCTGGGCTCCTCTCAGGGGGTCCCGCCGGAGTGTTACCCAAGCAGGCAGGCAGGGCAGCTGCCGGACAGCCTCCCTTTGCTTATCTGGCTCGTCTGTCTCCTCTTTATTTGCCCGCGTCGTGTAACCAAACACAGCACCTGGACGCATGTGGAGAAAACAGAGCAGAGGGGCCTTATTTGCACTTAAATGGCCTGAACGTTTTTACATAAATACGGAGGAGATAATCTTAGGTTTGAAATAAAGTGTGTTGTCCACACACGCACACGGGCACACACACACACACACTGAATGTGAATGAAGACACCAGCTCTATGAAGATACATTTTGTTCCTCGTTAGATGCCGACTGTAAGGATCAGTGAATTATTGAGTCGATTGACAACGACATGCGTGTAAGTGAGGGGGGGGGGGGGGGGGGGGGGGGGAATCTGTCATGGTTTGGATAAGTGTTTTATTTCCCACTGAAGCTCGGGCTGACGTGTTATGCGTGTATCTGAAGGGAAATCTGGGTTAAAAAAAAACCAACAACATGCCAAAAGCTTGAAAAGAACCAATAAATATTTGGCTAATATCGGGTCACAGCTGAATGCAATGATCCAAAACTTTGGCCTGCAGGAGCCGTCATCTGTTGCTTCTATGAGCCAAGCCAGTCCAAAATCTCCTCGGCTCTACGGAAACGGGACATCAGTGAAAATGCAAGCAGCGTAGACAGAATTATTTACTTAACATCAGGCGACATTGAGACGATTCTTCTGCTTGCGCCAAGATGCCGCTTCATGTAGTGGGTTTAAAATGTGTTCTCTCAGTGACACGGTTGTGTTGAGCCAAATGCAAAACAACAGTGTATCATATTAAAGCTATCTGAGAGGCCCTCTTTGCTGTGGGGTGAGCCTGGAAAAGCTAAACGTTAATCCCCTTTGCCCCGTTGAGCTGAAACGTTTTACTTGCTCTGTTTAATCAAGAGAAATCGGAGATTTAAAGGTCCAATAAAATATTTTTTTATGATTTTTGGAAAGTGGTCGGATCTTTAATGTCTTTACTACCTGCTGCTGACGAGTGACTGGCACCGACTTTAATCAACTACACTGTAGCATGTGCGTAGCAAAAACGCAGCTTTTTCTGATGTTGATTTCAAGAAGCAATAAGGTAATAAGTCGAAATCTGGTGCGTAAACCCAGCAACAATATATACAGTCATCGTCTTGCCACTTTTTATATTTGTTTGTACTTAATTGAATTGTTTTGCCGGTCTCTATAATCACATTGAATTTTTATTTTCAAAAAATAATGATGCCTTAAAAAAGAAATTAATTATTTTGTTTTCGATGTTTTGTTCTTGTGGCCCTTGGTTGAATTCAGTTGATTTAGAAATATAAGAGCATGTTAGGGCGGCGGTTTGCTCTCATAATTAGTCCGCCTCATATCTGCTGCCCCTCAACACCACCTTTCAAAGGAGCTCACAGTTTGCCCACCTCCCTAACGCCACCCACCCACCGTCAGAGCCACCCCGCCCCTGCTGCTCCCGCTACCTTTACCCCACCCCGGGGAGAGGACAAAGTGAAGCAGCCGCGGAGTCATCCATCACGCCGGCCTGTCTTCCCACATGCACTCCTCAGGAAACACCTTTCAGACCGGGAGATTAGAGTGTGATGGGAGAGGAGAGGGGCAGTGAAAGAATGATGGAGGAGGAGGGACGGGGGTAAAGGATTCAGAAAGGCAGTGAGAAAGGGAAGGAGATGGGGGTAGGCTGGGATGGGGGGGGGGCGGGGGGGGCGGGGGGGGGGTGGGGGGGGGGGTGGTACTGGAGAAGTAAGAGGTGGAGAGAATTTGATTGAGTGGGACTGCGAGAGATTGATGAAGACGGGCAATGAGAGAATGGCAGATAGTGACTGTCTTTCTTTTTTTGGCTTTTTTTTTTTTTTTTGCTGTGCGCCACAGGAAGCGGTGACCAACGGGGAGAGAATAAACATGAACTTGCCCATTACGGGGATGTGCTGATGGTTTCAAGTGGCCCCCTTGGAACATTGGCATGTCTATTAAGGGCTGACACGGTGTGGAACTGAAAACACACACCGACACTTGAGTTGTGCGGTGCTTGATTCACTTTTGAACCTAATAGGCAAGGACGCCGGCAAACGTGTTTTCACTGTATGTGACTGAGGGGAGATGTGGTTTCGCGGGCATTGTGTTGCACTGCACCTTTAGGGCTCCAGATAATGGTTATTTACATTGACTGAGTGATACTGAGTGATGGTGACTATTCCTTGGGAAGACAAGGAGTGAGAAAAATGTCATATATTTGTGATTTGGCTGAGCTGACCCTTTAACACCATGTAACACAGCAGCAGGCCTTGTGTCGTGTTGCATGAGCGCCATGAGTTAAGGCTGACATACAGCAGCCTTTCTCAAAGGTCACCTCTGGTGCGCATGGGACTCGTGCCGCGGTTTTTTGGTGCGATCTGTGGAGCGCCTAAGAGGTTGAACGTTGAAGAGAAAAGCCATCAGCCACTTTTGCTCTCCACGCTTGCATGAACCCTGCGTACCAACTCATCCACCCCTCTTGCCCTAGCTGCGGTGCGTGAAAAAAAAACAAAACAAAACATAGATGCAAGATGTTCGTCCACAGGCGCTCTCTAACCAGAGGATAACTCCTGTTCCGTACCTAGGAACGGGAAAAAGGGAAACCTTCTGTGTGCGCCCGCTCCGGGGCAGTTGGCGTGTGTTATGAAAGTATGTGCTAGGCAGTAACTCGACACTTGTCAGAGGTGTGTAAAATTGTCAGACACTCAAATATATGGCGAGCACGACAGATAGTGTTACCCTGCCCGTCAGTTTAGATAAAATTCCATAACCATGAGTGTCTCTGAGAGCCGAATGGTGGACACGCGATACCTGCCGAGCCGGAGACATTGGGGGCCGTGCCCACCGCGGAGAATAAATGGGAACGTACTGGCAGTACATTGTGATCGAATAGTATTCGTTTTTTTCATTCTGCGCTCGTACAAACTCGTTTTGAAGTGACCTTTTAAAATGTGTACACGCATTTCCTTTCATTTCGCTCCCAGTGGGTTTCATACCTGCCAGCCCGGCGTGTGATTGCTTTAAAGGCGACCAGAGGTGTGAGATTCATTATCACCCCCGTGCTAAGTGGAGCATGATGTTTTGGCACTGGCCTCGCAACCTCCAGTGCTGTGAGGCGATGTGTGTGTGATTTCCCCCCCCCCCCCCCCCCCACACACACACACACCAATTACACCTCTCGGCTCTCGTCACTCCCCGTGGCAGGCACATGCAGGGCCGGCCGCTAATTCGCTAGCCGCCGCTCCTTTGTGGCATCTTTGGCTCATTAACTTAATGTCATTTGATACTGAGTGATAGTTTGCCTCGCTGAAAAGGTCCCCCAGATAAGGGCCAGGCATTTTAATCTGTTTCCTCCGCTTTGCCACGCTGACAAGGTGTGAGTTATGTCACCCGGGAAGAAAACATCTTGTCTAACACCGGCACAGTTGCGTTATCATTCTGCAAAAGGGCAGCATTTATGCTTTGTTTCGCCACCGGCAATGTGCCAAGAGTTTTTACCCTCTTTTTGTTACTTTAGAAATGTAGATGTTTCTTTGGGCTTTCTTTGAAATTACAGCCACCATTTTACACACTTGCTCATTCAGCGTTGTGTGTATTGCTGCTCTGTCCACGGATACTCTGCACCCCAACATTCCCCAAAAAAAAACAGATAAAGCAGGGGACCACAAATCAACGCCGTCGTTGTCAGTATACACACTGAGAATTGCACAACTCGTTTCACGTCTGTCGTGCAACGCTGCGGAGAAAAAGTTGAGGATTTTTCAAAAAGCCATTTAACTTGATACGTGACATACGTCTTGTGGTTAAAAACTTCAGAGAATTAATCATCACAGGAGCGCTCCAAAAGAAAATCCCGCTGACAGTAATTGCCCGCATACGAGTTTGCCACACCGACGAAAACAACCACACATCTATCAACACGCACGCACACAAAAGCACACGCAATTTCACAATGACCTGCATTGTTGCTTGTAATTATACCCTTTTGTTGCTTTTCCTGACTTAATGAAATCAGATCTCCTCGCTGCTTAGATGCTATTTGTTTGTGAAACTTGTTCTTGATTCCCATCGTACACAATGTGTTTACGGTGTGTTTTTCTTTCCTGAAATGAAAAAAGATATATCGCTCAGATTTCGCTGACGGATCCACAGGCATTCGGCACGAGGCCTCTCCCGTCTGATGCCGAATTACTACGCGTGATTTATTTAACCCTTTAACAACCGGGAGGCCAAAATAAGATGAGCTCTGCTGCTGTAGCAGTCGTGAATTGGGCCCTAAATTCAGTGGCGGGTAACGACGCTTCCAGTGGTGGGAGTCGGGGTCGTTAATGTCCCATGTTAGGATTAGAGCTCTGAGGCTGTGTACTGAGTTATGGAGATGAGCGTAGCGACTGGGGAATGTTTTTCTGTCTGTCTGTGCCCCCCCCCCCTCCACACACACACACACACACATCCACCCACCCACCCCCATCACAACCATCCTCTCTTCGTGATGTCAACACATTCTCAGGCCTCCGACGGCAGACATTTTCAAAAACACTCAAAACAACATACATCGGGGGGTTAACACCAGTTAACAACTGAGGTGTCGCCCACTCCTGCGGTTTATGTAAACAGTGTGTGTGTCTCGTGACAGTAGGATCTCCCAAATCTGAAAGTCACAAGTGGCAGCTTGTTATGTGTGTTTTATATGCAAATGTTGTGTTTGCGTTTAAATGTGATAAGAGAGCACGGAGCAAACCACACTTAACGCGGAAAGGAGAAATTGCAGCGGCAAGCGAAAGAGGAGACGCTTCCCTATTTCTGAAGTGAGACCAACTCTCAACTCGCTGAGCCGCTCTCCTGTTGAATATAACACATGTCGCAGTCTCAGAGGCTTGCAACAATCGAGCCAGCAGTTATACCCAATTGCATGCCGTGGTGTGACCAATTTTTGATTTTAAAAGATTATTATTATTTTTTTAACAACTTCTACTTGTTTCATTGGGATTAAATAAATACAATATAGCATGTTAGTCCATGAGCCTTTGAAGTGCTGATGGGCAAATGTTGTTATCTTTGAACATGGTCGGGCCAGCAGCTGTCCCCCTCTTAGCGACGTGAGCATGTTATCAATTTTTCTCAGCCGGACGAGTTGAAAGAAGTATATTTTCCAAAACGTTGCCCTATGGGTTTAATATATTTGATTATCATTTATTGTGGTTTTCCTGCATTCACAAGAGGATATTCTCCCTGCACTACAATTTGCCAAGAAATGGAATTGTTTCCGTTTCCCTCCGTATGCCTCAAGAATGACTTGACGTGTCACTGGTTTAGATTAGGCGCTCTCATTCTCTCGTCATTCCGATGATGTATAGAAAGACTCGGTATGGAAAACTGTAGTCAGGAAAACATTCATTTAAAAGCCATATGTAATTCATCTGGCTCTGTTATGAATGCATGGACTCAAGCAGGCCGCACAATGTCATTATCTCAATCACTTATTCTCGTATGGAATACACACCTCAATTTACCATGAAGGGAGGGAAATGATGTTTTGATTGCACATGTAGATGCTATGTAAACTGCACATGTGTAGTAGAGGAAGGCATTTCATCTGCACCACCTACACACATACACGCACTTTGTGTTCAACCCATTCCCAAAATGGTTTGATTTATTGTGCATGCTTTCAAGTGAGAGGTCTAATGCAGCATAGTTACTAAATAAACATTGGTTTTAGAGGCCCCCTTTTCCTCCTGGGTACATTTTTCTATTTCTAATTCCTCTCTACTTCTCTTTTGACCCCGACTCCTTTTCTCTCCTTCTCACTCCGTTTCTCTCCCTGCCTTTTCCACTTTGAATCTCGCACTCGCCCCCTCCGCACACACACACACACATCTCCCCTGTGCCCGGTGAGTAAACGTGGAACCGTGTGAGCCTTCAGAGGGACTTTGAAATGAGACATGGCCGGGACATCAGAGGACTCTGCCACTCTCAATGAAGCCCGCTTGATTTATACGAGAGCAAGGAGCGCGGGGAGGGGGGTATTTCCAAAGGCACACAGGGCCACAAGGTCCTCCATTAGTACCCTGACCCCTGTTTCAGCCACTGCATAGGAGGTGAGGGAGGAGAAGGGCTGGAGGGATGGATGGACGGCGGACATGAGGGGCTTTTGTGTGTGTGTGTGTGTGTGTGTGTGTGTGTGTGTGTGCGTGCGTGTGAGAGGGTCGTTTCATTTTTGCCTTCCAAAGAAAGTCTGCAATTTGCATTTCCACCACACAGACGGCAGCAGAAACGAGACACCCTACCTCGATCATTTGTCAGCGACCTGGAGTGTCCTGACTTAAATGTCTGCTGGTTGTGCCACTTCTACCTGATTCCTCGCTCCCGCCCGCCCGCCCCTGATTCCTGATTCTCCCCGCCGTTTTACCGTCCACAATCTAATTAGCGGTGTCTCAGTCATGTGTTAAAGTGCAAGCGCCTTCCCCGTGTTTACTGTCTGTTTGCCACGCTGTAAAAATGTGCGAGGTGGCTCGTAAACCTTACCCGCAGAAGATTAAGTACTCACTGCTCTCTTGCGGATAAATAATGGGTTATATTCTCCCACCGCAGGGAAACTGAGGAAAACTGTGTCTCTCCGGGTTTGGAAAGGATTGATTTAGAGGCATCCTATAAGCAATTTGGACACTTTGTAACACAGGTTAGAAAGCTGCTCACTCCGAGAAAATTCAATCCAATCGTTTCCCTTCTAATCCTATCAGATAATAATTTGGGCTTAATTCATGACATTTGAGAGAGCTTTGATGTTGAAATGTATCCCGTCTCGCCGCAATTTTGGAACACACGGGTTATTCAATTTCCGTTGCTCTGCAGCTTTGGAGCAGATCCTGTCGTGCTGCTTTTATGGTGCATGTGAGGCCCACCAGGCCCATGTGAATTTATGTTTGCTCATCACGTCAGCCACAGTGTCTGGCCTTGGCTCGTATCGGTGTTGGCAGACTGAAACCATAACGTGGCTTTGTTATTGTTGAGATTAGTTCCTGTTGTTTATGAACTCTCTTTGACAGGCCCGCCAGCTTTAGACCAACTTGGTTATGGCATTATTCTGACGTCCTGGAAGGACATGTGTTTTCTGTGTTCTTTACGTTTTTTCCTCATCATCATATTTGGCAGGTGTTGTCCCTGGACCTGTTAATCAGGAGAGCAGCCTGGACAGGGGAGCCTGTAAGACCTGCCTCTTGATATAAGCATAGTGGAATTTATTGTTTTCAGTAAACATGCCGTATACATAATCCGTCTCCGCAATACACCCTGACAGTTGCCATGGGAACCGAGCTGAGTTTTCATAACACTTCAGGGGCTCCCTAAGGCATAATGGGTCTCAGTCGGCCCTGTCACACAGTGAGTTGGAGGCCCATTCAGTGTTTCTTGTAATTTAAGGAAAAGACAAAATGTCGATCCACAACTAACAGATATCTCATTATGTGCCTGAGGTTATTAAAAGCCAAAACACAAAGGAGCTCACAGTGCCACACAAAGGAAAGGCCAAAGCGTGCTCTCTGCATCTGCAAGGACCTGCATTTGTTTGCATGTCGTCATTTTACGTCGGCCCAGATCATATCACGTTTCGGAGATATTTCCGCTGTTGTGAACACATCTCCGACTGCGTTTTTGAATCTACTCGAGAACATTTCCTGACTCAGTGTTTCCAAACATCTTTCGGAGTTCGTGCCTGAAATCAGGAAATCAGCTAAAGTGAAAGGACACGTGGTGTTTTTCTACAAAATAACACAAACAAAGCAGCTCCTGCTTGTTTGGTCAGGGTTAGTCACTGTGATGGTTTGCAGAGCACATGTGTGAAACATAATGGCGTACACATGCACCAGATTTTTTTGTAGAAGGAAAGGAGCATGTTAACTTCCGTCCAAGGGCAAGCGGAAGCCACGAATTGGCCCCGAAGAGACGGGAGGAAGGCGTAAAATGCCGTCTGACTCCGCGTCCTCTCTAGTTACCGGATGATTTTTCCACCAGACATCCACTCTCTTATACACACTGCTGTCTCTGACAAGAAAACATAAAGGGCTCGTGATGGAGAGTCTGGGATTATTGCATGCAGCTGCCGGCTGTCACAGTAAGACACTTAACCCTTCTCCACTCACCCCTCTATCTTAACCCCTTCATATACTACATTCCCAAGTTCCTCTTTTTTTTTTTTTTTTGCCTTTCCACACCTGTCAGTTTCTCCTGTAAATCTTGTCATCCGCTTTGTGGATCTGAAGGCTAGAGTGGGCCTTAAATTAAGTGATTATTGGAAAGGGTGTCTCGACGCTTGCCCCCCGTACCTCTGTGTGTCTGACAGTTTTTTGTGAGTTTCTGACACCGTCGATCTGACAAGGTGCGCAGAAGTAGGCAGTGTTTAGAAAAATGTTGTACAAACTGCTATCGTCAGGCGTACCCTGGGTCTTAATTCGTGGCACCGAAGCTCCACCGACAGCCAACGTCATAGTTGTGCAATAGGTTTTAATTATAGCTCTGTTGTGTGTTTAAACTGGAGTGACTCATCACTCTTCCCCTCATTTTTTGGACTGTTATTAATACAGCTTAGTATTCGCCTCAGTCAATTACCCAGTAACTAATAATGACAGATTCCAATTTATACGGAAGGGCTGATAACAGCCAGCAGGGCTCTTTGACATCCTGACTCATAGCGTAACTCGTAGTTGACACGGCTCACTGCGGTATCTTTACTTCGTTCATGATCTATGCATATGGAAGGAAGTGCGTGAGACAGGGGGCCAAACCGCTGGTGTGAGTCGCCCATGCTTCCACGCTGCAGATAATAGAAAAGGTATTTTCCTCTGGTTGGGCAACAGCCAGGCGGCAATTTAGTCAGGGACTTCATCGCCATCGCCACGGGCGGAGTTTGTCATTTCCACCACCGGACAATGAAAACTGGCAGAAAAAGAGCAGCGAAACAGGATAATGTGGGCCGATCGTTGACTCGAGGAAAAGCGGAATGGAAAGCGGAGATGCGGACGCGCGGAAGAGTAGAATGGGGAGAAATGGGACGCCCCTTGGGAACGATCAATATCTCTCCACTGATAAGAGCGCGGGTGCCTAAAGGCTGTCCTTTCTTCCTGCAGCTTTTCAAAAAAACCTTCCCCAGGGCAATTTGAGTCCAATTGTTCAGGATTATAGAAACGGCTCCCTTTGGCATAGTGAAGAGCAGGTGATGTAACACGGCTGTGAGGTCCCTGGAAACCTCAATGAAATAGAAACTGAGCCACAGAAAACTCTCAGAAGGCGGTTTCTGTAGTATTAGGCCAGGAAGTGAATTTATGGCGACCCCCTGGACTTCCCCATATTTGGGAAGTTTCCTCAATCCTTTGGATAACACGCAGCTATGTTGATGAGGCGACATTGTCTTCTGTTTAGGTCACCGACGCAAGTGAAGCGTGAATTATGAATGAATCGCATGAGTCATAAAGAAATGCTCCACCCTGACGGAGTCCAATCTCTCAGGTTGCAACTGTATGGTGTTTGCCCATGGAAGTTTCAGGGGAATTTGGGAAGGAGTTCAGCTTTGTCAGTGGTCATGTTGGTGAGTCACCGGCCTTGGGGCTGTATTTCTCTTCTTACCCAGTATCTTCACTTGGAGCAGTCCCAATCACTGCTGCATTATTCATGCCCCATATCTCTTCCCATGCAGTAATTAGTCACTAATTCATCAGCCGCCATGGGGTGAGTCTGAAATATTGAGGGGAGATGGAATGTAGGTTCCCCTGTGCGACTTCCCTGTGGGTGGCAGGTTCTCTGCCAGTAGAAATGTCTCATTGTTTCCATTCTTATAGAAAAGAGAAAGTGTCCCAATTATTTTCTTTTCAGTGAAAGAATGTGTCATCTTGCCAGTGTTGAGTCACTCCTCTCCCCTATCTTAACCACTTCACCACTTGACTGCTTTATGCTTTTCGTTTGCAAGGTCCCGGTCTGCATTTAAATCATTTATCAATGAACGAATAATCAATCTAAATAAACGAGAAGATTATAATGTATTTGCTGCTAATACCAGTTCGTCGTGTTACATCAAAATATTGTATCGAAAACAGCTGTTCAAACAGACATTTCTGTCCCACTTTTCTAATTGAAAATGAAAAGCAAAAATAATGTAGTCTGATAAGTGACTTTTATGTCAATGAATCATAACAATTTATATTTCCAGAGAAACAAATTCAGATGTTGAAAACGTCCTTTCTTGCGATGTTAAGTGATTAAAGGAAAAAAAAAAAAAAGATCTTAACCAAAGTTGAAATCCGTCCGTCCGGCGGAGGTGACGACGAAGCCCGTTACCGTTTCTTGACCAAGTTTTGGTAGCGCGCTAGTACAGTGTTATCACAGAGGCCATCTTTGGCTGTATCTGCTTTTCCTCCGAGATGCTCTGCTGACAAGGCAGGAGTATGGTATGCCGAGGAGCTTCTGCCCCTCGCCCTCTGCTCATATGTTTTGTATTACGCCCTAGGAGGTGCCATGCTCAGCAGCTCGGAGATGGGAGGGGATAAAGCAGGCCTCTCCGACCCAAATGACGCATGACATGGCGCTGCGCCCCGGGCCCTTATTTATGTCTTCCCATGTAAGCAAAGGCTCGCCCCCCTGGGGAGCCCCACAGCCGTTACCCGCTAACTTAGCTCAGCCAGCCGCCAGCATTCATCACACGCACACACACACACAAAATACACACACTGTTCACTGTGGGAAATCTGCTCACCATAATGTGGCAGCATGCACATGTGAATGAGAAGTATGCGGCAATCAAATAGATTCCCTCACAGATCCGTTTATTTAGCTGTACAACGTCAACAGTTGCTGCAGCGTTGCACAAGAAGCGAAGCGGCAGATGTGAAGTGCTACTTCAGAGGAATTAACGTCATGTCGGGCTGCAGCGCAAGCCACTGCCAGCGCACACTGCCTCTTTCATCAGTGCCTCTGATGTGGGAGAGGATGTGAAATCTGGAGCGAGCGTGAAGAAGAGATTTGGTGAGCAGATTCCGAATACATTTTTCTCCGTGGTCACTCAAGAATCCATGTACATATCACACCGCATTAACAACTGGACGCGCACACACTGCCAGCAGTCATGCACACGCAGGTGTTCTCCACGAGCCATCCGGGAATGTTCCAGTGATCCCAGTCCAGGGGTTTGATGTGGGCAGGGGAGGAAGAGAAAGGAATTTAGAGGAAGCGCAAGCCAAGGGGATGAGGGGAGGCTCGAGAGTAGATGATAGAGGTTAGAAAGGAAAAGAGAAAAAATCGGCATTAGATACTGTTTAAAAGAATTTAATGAACATCGGAGGAAGATGCCATGTGATGGCACGGTAGTGTCAACAGGGTTAACATAGGGGAGTAAAAAGAAAAAGGAAGGCTGGGATTTTCTCCTCTCATATTTCTTTGTGCGGTGGGGAGTGAGTGCAATAAGAGGGAGCCCTGTCACGATTTTATGGGGCCTCTTGGAAACGGAACAAACCCCCTCTCCAGAACAATATATCCAGCGTCACAACGTCTCTGACGACAGGGCACTCATTTTTTTTCATCTCCCCAGGTCCTGCCTGTAAAACACCCAGTTTGAAATCCACTCTTTTCATTGTTTAGTCTACTGGACATCCCTTAGATCATCGTCATGAGTAGCCGTCCTGATTCCCCTTCATGTTCCAGCCGACACGAATCGGACTCTTTCTGCCGTTGCTAAGACCTGGGAGCGAGCATGCCGACGAGGTTATGGCGAATGGCAAATAGGAGGAATGACCATTGCACATTTGAGGGAAACCGAAAAACCAAGTTGCGTGGTTTGCGGCCCGGGTCTTGGAAGAAACTGGACATTGTTATGAAACGATTCTGGGATTTGTGTAAATCAGAAGTGGTAAAGGTGGAGAACTGTGTCTGGCCAATTATTGTTTCTTCAAACGATGCACTGCTCTGCTCTCTGGTCACAGCAAAAAAGAATGCTACACACAGTACCTTCAGTGATGCATTTATGCCTCCATAGACAGTTAGGGAACATGGAAAGGAGACGGGCGGTGATAGAACTCAGAGTTCTTAGTGTTCTTAGATTCTCGGTGAATCTTTCCATCATTTAGCGCTCATTTCATCCTCGTGGTCACCTTGCCCCCATAGCAAAACTCATAATGAAACCCTATGAGTCAATTTGGTACGTATGAGTATGTAAAAGTTGACCCTGTCCTTGCTCCGTTGGATGATGATGCAGGATGAGAGCCTCCGATGCTCGCGGCCTGACTGTAAGATTAGCAGAGGGTTTGGTGGGTCTAGCCGGCCTGTATGGCGCCCGGGGATGTGTATCTGTTTGGTATAAGGGAAATGCACCCAGTCTACTCTGGAGACTTGATCTTTGGGTTAAACCTTAAAGCCGGCGTCTTTGCTTTCATCTGGCCTCCAGCAGAGCAGAGGCAGAGTCTGATCTGATAAAGTGAAGAGAAACTGGCAAACCCGAGTGACGGCTCCCTTTCTTCTACTACTGCTAAGATTTAGGGCGGGAGGAGAGAATGAGATGCGTGATTGAATGAGGTGGTGGTCTTCACCTCATGTGGACCTCCCTGATGTCTTTGATGGCCGCAAAGCGCCAGAGGGTGAAATGATGGAGATCGAAGGAGTGTCCTCCAAGGTTCTGTTCCCACCAAGAATTTCTTGCCCTCTGTTTTTTTTCCAGCCTTACTCCCGAATTTGCCGTTCCACTTTTTGTTTTCACATTATCACCCCAGCCTCTCATTTCCCCCAAAGATGTCTCCATTGCTTCCCCAGAACTGAGTAGTCCAGTAGTCGGAGCTGACACAGGGGTCTGATTTGTCAGGGTCAGCGTGATCCAGTCATCCATCAGACCCATCAGGCCGATGCTGTGGACTCCTGTGGGACCGGGCCCTTTGTTTTGCTAAGCCGCTGATGGAGGTGAAACCTCTGTTGGGGAAACCATTAGGAGCGCAGCGGGCCCAGAAAAATGAGCTGCCCTTGTCACTCCGCATCAGGAGCTCGGCCACGGTCGTGGATCCTCCTCAGACGCCGTCGCATTTGGACCGCTGTTTGTCCAAGCCTTTGAACTAGGGAGCGCCAGATAGATGGATGAATGAGCCCATGTGCAAAGTGCCTGTGGGGACCCGCACATTAGCTCACAGCCCTGGATTGATGGTGAGTGCCCGGTGGTTATCTGAAGTTGAGGTGAGGAGAGATAATAGGGGAAGAGGAGGTGATGAGGGTGAGGAGAGCGCCCAAGAAGTTTGTGAGATAGAGTACTTGACGATGAGTTTCAAGTGTTTCATTTATTTAATGTGTGTACTCGCAAAATGACAAATGCCGCATTTTTTTTCTTGCAATTTTGTTGTTGGTGTGGTGTTGAAGTTTGCTTGTTCTTGCAGAAGTGTAAAATCATGTTGTTTAATAAGTTCAGAGGTGGGTTAAGCGTTTATTCCTGGTGTATTCATTCCCATTTGTTAATGACTCTGTGCGGGGATTTCTCTCTGCACATTGTCTCCCAACCAGCTTCTTACTCTCTCTCTCTCTCTTTGTTCCGTGTGAGGGATGGACCACCTCCACCTTGCTTGTCATGGCCTCAGACTAAACATACTCTGCCGGTGTTGACGCATCAGTGTAGCGGCCGCCTCTGACGATGGCCAACTTATCTCATTAGAAAAATAATGATTTCACTGCCTGCCATTCCCACAGATAGGCCCAGTATTTGTCTTAGGCCATGCGTCCACCGCGGAGCAGCGGAGCCCGGGGATTGGCTGCCTCGGCCTTTATACCTGCCTGTCGTATATCAGCAGAACTGCCACCGTCAAGCCCCTGATTTATGGCTGTTTATCTCCACTAACCCCCCCCCCCCCCCCCCCCCCCCCCCCCCCCCCCTCTCCACTACCCCCCCCCCCCCACCCCCACCCCCCATCACACAGCCCCCTGCCCTCCAACAGATGGGCTCAGGCTATTTACTCAGGGAGAGAACGGTCCCAAGCCGATTGAATAAATACAACAAACAAGAGGTAATCACGGGCAAGTTGGTTGTGATTGCAATTTATTGGTCACCAGAGGGAAAACGGGAGTTTGATCTGTCCCTGTAGTCGTTCAGGCGTGACACTGATCACGTGTCCCCGCGTTCTTTGGGCTGCGTTAGGTTTCCCTCTTATCCTGATGAACTTTTCTCCTTCAGTGTGTGTGTATTGACACCTCCGGTCATTGTTTTGGGGACAGCATGGTGGCACTGGGTAAAGGAGGTATACCAAGATTCCCGTAATATGATTTACATTCATTAACAGTACAATTGTGAAAACATTCCTTCAGCTGTCATGTTCTACAGCGCTGTCACCTTAAATCACTGCAAGTATAAGCCCTAAATCCCAGAAGCTGTCGGATTTTCGCAGAGAAAAAAAACACATTGCACCATAAATTGTCTCCTACAGACTCAGAGGGGCTTTGGTTGATTTCTGAGTCTCTGGAGAAAAACCTTAAAGTAATAACCCAACACCATCCATTTTTCAAACCATTCCCACTGTTATTGTTGCAGCCTTTTCTGTACCTGTAAACATCACAGATTCTTTTGTTTTTGTTTCTTCTCTATTTGAGGGATATAAACCAGATTTTGACCCTTGCACCTGTTGGTCATGAATTATCCATCCTGGCTTGTGTTTCTCAGAATCTGAAGGTTGAACACTTTCAAAGTGATTTTGGAAGCAGGCTTATAGTTAATAGTTTGTAACATCCTCCTCGGTATATTGCATTCCACAGAGACACACATTGATACGCCACGCAGTGGGATTTATATTTTCTCAGGATTAAAGTGTGATAGATGTTTCCTCTCGGTGAGTATGAGCCGAAATGCAGACCGTTATTCACGTGGAGACGCTTCTTGTCCGAGCAACGGAATGATATTCGTGCGAGGAGGCTGATTTGTCAGCACCACGTAGTTGATATAGCTGATAGTAAGGTACCGAGAGACGTTGGTGGGCTTCGTGGTGAGGTGAACGTAGCAGTCGTCACATCTCACTCATGCACGGAGCAGAACTAATTACGCCTTATCTCGGCTCTGATTAACCAGTGATAGCGTGTAATGGATCCAGGCGAGTTTTGAGCACCGTAGAACCAGATGTTTAGAATAATAATGTGGAGCGGCCGGATTCTCATCTTAAATGCTAGCGCTCATTAATTAAGCAATAATGTTATCTGCTCGTATTACTAAGTAGATAAACTGTGCAGTATGTAAAAAAAAAATACAGTGAGGAGGAATCACCATAATCAGCATTAGAAACTTAAGTTTCAACTTCTGTTCAAGCCATTTGTGTGCAAATGATGTTTTTTATTTTATTTACAAAGCGTAAGGTACTCAAAGGCACTTTACAGGATCAAAAAGAAGAATATTAAACAATTATTTAAGAAAAAAAATGTATATATGCATTATTGTACAAGATGTCGATACACAGAGTAATAAAACACTGTGTTGGCGATGGGTAATTAAATCTGGTTGTAAAGCAAGATAAGATTGTTAATCAGGCTTAGTTCTGATTGCTCAGATACTAATTAAGAAAATGTAGTGTATCGAACGCATACTGTATGTTAAGGTTCCAATTTAAGCTGGCAGTCTCGACAACACATTAACGGTGATCACTCCTGACTGCTGGTTAGTATGGTGGGAAGAGATGTCAATACACGTGGGGCCGGTAGATACGAGGGAGGATGCCTGTCCGCATCAACCTGGTTAAGACCGAACAGATTGTCTTGTCACACTTAAGCTGCACTTTTCTAGAAGTGGCCCACAAGTGGTTCCTATTTGGGACCAGTTCTGTTTTGGATTAGCACTTTTTCCACTTCCACATGTTTGAATTTTTGTATTTATTTTTTTATTTACCTTTCAGTCCCACCCTCCCTAGCACGCACACACACGCACACACGCACACGCACACACACACATGACGAGCAGCCCTTCTGGCTGGCACAGACAGACGACGATGAGCAGGAAGGAAATGACTTCAAGCTTGGCTAAAGAACCCAGTCAAACATCATAACTGCATAGTGTAAATTCGTGGGAATATGGAGCGTTTTTTCACACACGGCTATGCATTGCCACAGATGGTCGACGTGCGACTATGAGATGGAAATAGAGAAGTCTCATATTGCACTCCAAACGTCTTTCCTCAACCTCAAGGTGAGAATATTAAAGGCGTTGCACAATGAACAGTCAACATGATGCATGCGCACTTGTTTATTTTCACCGACAGTTTCCTCCTGTAGGACTGGGGCCCCGCACAGATTGAAAATGTTGCGTGCGGTCCTGCGAAACCTTTAGGATCTAGAGGTGTCTGAGTCCTGCTGCTGTTTGCTTAGCTGTGGTCACCGAGAATACAGATGTCACTCAGTTTGACTTAGGAAAATGCAGAGCAGCCAAAACATAAAGTGGAAATGTTAACCCAATAACGCTAGATAAACAGTCCGAGGAGAGGAGCCAAAGACAACACCGGGCGAAGGGAAAGTGTCCTGCTGGCATCAGGTTTCCCAGAGTAAGTGTTATTTGAAAAGCAGCTGAAGGGTGACACTCACTCTCCTCCCACCCGCTCTCCCGCTCGCCCCCCCCCCCCCCCCCCCCCCCCCGCTCGCCCCCCCCCCCTGCCTCCCCTCGCTCACTCGGCCATCTGTTGCTCTCTCTCTCTCTCTCTCTCTTCTCAGGCTGCTCTAAGTGCCTTGAAACAGCTGTCGGAGCAGGGACTGGACCCGGTGGACGGCCCCATCAAGGTACGGTAGAACACGGGCCGCGCCGCACCCGCGCCACACTCGCTCAGTGTCAATGCCCGCCGGACCAATCGGGGTCAATGTGAGGACCCAGATCGGGGGCGCCAGTCTCAGTGCTCCGGGCTGACCCACCATCAACTCCCCACACACACACACACACACAGACACACACATACATACGTCCCGACATTTCTGTTCCATAGGAAAAGCAACAGTAGGCGTATACATTTACATGCACCACACTCGTGACGCTTTGCATGATGGCTATCGCCACCACGGCTCGGCCGTGGGAGACGGGGGCTTTCTCCGCGGGGCCTCCCCTCCCTTCCTCTCGTGCCCTAGCTTCTCCATGACAAGGAAGGAAGGATGGCCGCAGAGAATTTTCTCTTCGCCTCTCTCTCTCTCTCTCTCTCTCTCTCTCTCTCTCTCTCTCTCTCTCTCATGGTGAAACCCAGTGAGGAAATCAGGCATTTCTGGGGTATTTTCATAGTAGGTGTTGCCCTGGGAAAGAAGTTTGGGCCGGGCTTGTTTTCTTGCAGCCCCTTGTCTCCTTTAGAGCGATAGAGGAAAGGAACAAAGGGAGGAAAGACAACCCCAGCATTATAACGGCCTGATTTACGTCACCATCAGAGGAGAAGGGCAGTAATTACACTTTCACCTGAGTAGTTAATCACTCATTTCTCCCTTCAGTATTTCCCCTTTTGCTCTCGGAATTTCATGAAATCACCAATACTTGTCGTGAGCACATTCCCGGTCCTTGAGATGATTTATTTTATCAATGAGGAAATATGTTTTTGTTTTTTTTCTTCCACATCAGCAGCTTATTGTTTGGTTAATTTTTGATGCACCCTCCCACACACTGATTGTTCTTTCTGAGGAAAACGCCTCAGTAAAGCATCCACAGCTGATCGGGTAGTGTGAAACAAAGTGAGGTCAAGGGCTTGAAAAGTGTCTAGTGTCACTTTTGCTCTTTTTTTTTTTTCTTCTCTTTTTTTCTCTTTTTACCAGAATCACCTATCTTGTTTTTGAAAGAACTTGAACAAGTGACCCCGAGCAGGACTGATTATTCGCAACGCTGCACCGACACAGTCCTCGGACAGAATCCGCCCTAACCGAGTTTCATTTGTCTTTTCAGACCAGTGAACCATGTGGGAGGGAGGACGGACATTAAACAGACTAACTCAGGCACCACCACTCAGGTCTGCAAGGATTCAAAGGCTGTCGTCTAGGAGCTGACAAACCCGAACCCCCTCCCTCGGCGTACACCAACCCTTCCCCACCCGTTGCCCCTGATCTCCCGTAACCTAAAGCACCACAACTTCCCACCCTGTCCACCTCTCCCCCCCCCCCCCCCCCCCCCCCCCCCCCCCCCCCCCCCCCCCCCCCCCCCCCACGATCGCCACTGTATCCTGCAAAACCTGACAACATGCAATAGGGTGGATGTGCACCGAGAAATGACCGACTAAAACACCATTACCTGAGTCTATGTGAAGACAACGCTATCTTAACACGTTTATTGATGATTTCACTCAAAATTTAGAGACAAAATAAATTAAAAAAAAGGAGAGAAATTACTAAATGCGATTCCAACTAATGAGATAAATGCATGGTACTGTATGAAATCGAGGGAAATCCAAAGTGATACACAATATTTCCCTCTCGGATAAATGTCTGTTGGTATGGTTAAAACAAATATGTACGTCATGCCATTGAAATACAAATGAAACATTTTAGGGGAGAAACCAACTTCCGTACAGTAGCTAATTCTTTCGGGGGTATTACGTTTCTGTCTTTTTTTTTTTTTTTTTTTTTTTTTTTTTTTTTTTTTTTTTTTTTTTTTTTTTTCTTGTTTTTTTTTTTTTTTTTTTTCTTTTGTAATTTTATTAATCTAACAATGCTTGAGTACTGTATTTAAAATTAACCAATGCCAGTGCTGTGAAAGTTGTAGTTGTTGTCTTCATATATAGTCACCCAGCTTACCTTGTATGCTGACATAAAAAAAAAAAAGAGTTCATCTATCTATATGGATGTGTATGACTTGCAAGAGTATCATATTCCAAAAAGTAACAAAAGAAAAAACGTTTTTTTCATGTGGACAAAAAGGACAAAACTGGTGTTAGCAGTAATCAATAGAAGTGCTGACCACCCAGGAGTGAAGGTCGGACCGGCCATTAGTTGCCAAAGGGTCTACCTTTCCCTTTTTAACATGACCCCACACTGGCACAGCATCACTGGAGCAGCACCTGACCAATAGCGGAGACCGGAGGGGGGGGCACCACAGTTGCACTTTTTACATTAGAAAAAGAGGCCAGTTTCGTCAACGGTGGCTGGTCTTTCGCACACATTTCTCCAATGCCAGTAAAACTTTGAGGCTAGAGTCCAAACTCCGGGGGGCAAAAAAAAAAAAAGAGTTTCCTACGGCCTGCATGTCCTCCAGTGAATGAAATGTCCCCATTCCAGTGATTTTGTGTCAGTGGATCATCCCCTTCCTCGGACCCCCCCGGCCCCCCCCCCCCCCCCCGCCACAGTTTTGTCGATCACATCTACACCCATTGTGTGTATTGTATTGACCCACCAAGGCATCAACTGGGTGCTTTTAATGCCTGCATTCGGGAGTGTGTCTTCAAAGCGGACAAGAGCCTGCGGCCCGTCCGCAGGCTCCCCTCCCCGGAAGGCCACTAGGGATCACTTTGTTCACTGACGCTGAGGATGTGTCGTCTTCTTCGCTGTGAGTGCAACGTGTAATAAGGCTGTTCCTGTTATTGAAATGCAGTAAAAACACCTCAGTTCATGTGGAAAAAAAAAAAAAAAAAGCAAGCAGTTTTTCGTCTCTTTCTTTCTTCTACAAGCGGATGTAAACACCACAACTCGCCCTGGATGATCGCCCCCAGTGCTACTGTTTAATAATCCAACAATGCTTCCGTCTGTGGCTCCCAGAGCCCTCCAGTCCTACAGAAAACATGCAATACATCTAGAGATGTGTTATTTTTATACTTGGCTTCTGGGAAATCTCTTTTTGGTGGCGGAATATGTTTTCAGCTGTGGATTAACACCCACAGATGGCCAAAAGCAAACGCACACCATTCAGGACAACTTGTGCGCTCCTGACATTCGATTGTTTTATCATGTAGCAACCAAACGTAAAACACTCGCTGCCTGGGGACAAAGGTGATCGTTTGTGTGGTTGTCGCGTTGTCCTTCGCTTTTGCTTAAAACCGCTCAAATGTTTCAAATGTCGCATCCTTCCATCCCGTTGTACCTGCTTCCCAAATCCTCCGCCTGAGCTACCAGACGCCACCGCTCACACACATGAGCAGCAGATCCGCTATTCCAGGAGCTGGTTTCAGGGGGGAGGGGGGTGGGGGTGGCACACCAGCGTGAGGCCACGTTAGACCCGAGATGAATCGCCTTACTCGGACCGGCCGATATGGGAAGTGAACCTTACTGCCCGAAATAGAACTAAATCAATGGGGCTGTGGAGCTGGTCGGTGCCACGCAAAAGCAAACGCCAGAGTCATTGATTTTTCCATCTGAATGATGTGCCATCAACCCCCTTGAAGTCCTCTAAATTAGAGCTGAACTTACAGGAGGATAAGAGGTAGAGGAATCCTATAGATATCGATCAAAGTCCAAGCCAAAAAATCCTGATAGTTTTCTCCCTTGGATGAGCCAAAAAGGATTTGTGTGTGTGTGTGTGTGTGTGTGTGTGTGTGTGTGAGTGTGTGTGTGTGCGTGCAAAGGCCTAAGTGTTAAACCGCACTTCTCACTGTCCTCACAGTAGCTGGACGTGGCTGCAGTCGGTGCTGATTGCTTCTGTACACGGAGGGATTGAAACTGTCAGTACAACTCCCCCTCGCATTAGAACTAATCTCCCACTGAGCAACTTTATCCAGGCCTGATTAGTCACGGCGGAGGAGCGCTGCGTGCTGAGGGCTGACGCTCCCGACATCCCCGCGCTTCCCCGCCGTGCGGCGTGGAGGTCGGAGGGCAGCGTCTGGGGGACGCCGGCGCATGCTCTGCCAGCGCCTTGCAGTGACGGCTTTGCTCTGTGGAGGGATGAGTGTCTGCTGTCACGCTGATGGATGTGTCGAGGGTCGCTTTAACTCCCAGACCGATTTCATTCACGCATAACATTAGGCAGTTTGTTCAATGACAACATTCAACAGATCCAGACATCGACTTTGTCCCTGTGATCTCCTTTTCGGAACCAGAATGACAGAATGAGGTTTCATGACAAAAGGCATTTAAAAGCGTTATCAGTATCAACCAGCTGATGTGTCGCTTTTCAGTGACTCATCTGGAGATTATCTGCAGATAGCTGACCGTGATGAGGTGGACAAGGCTGTTAGCTTGACCCACATTGAGATACTGTTCAATGTTCAAACCTTCAGGCCTTGGGCGCATGATCTGAGAATTCTTCTGATGTTATGCAAGAGGGAAATTCCATTGCCGCGTCTTCAATGCGGTCACCTTACCATCAAAAATAACCTATATATCTTTCTTGGTATTATTATTATTATTATTATTTCTGAAAGCAGTATTTTTTTGTGTCTTAAACACCCAGGGATTTTTTTTATTGAGGACGCCCCATTAAAAAAAAAAAAAAAGCTTTATTAACAATGTCCAGTGTGGGTTGAGGAAACTTACTGCACTCAAATGTGTAACATTGTTATTAAGCATAATAACAACTCCTCACCGAGCTCAACAAGAGCAATGTTTGACTTTCAATTTTAGAAAATTTTAGTTTTTTTCCCGAAAACATCACCTCAGGCCACCAAAATCGACACGTCCTCAAATAGCCACCAATAGCACATGACCACAAAGGCAACTTTATCCCTGCACAAACACAATCGGCAGCTTGAGCGTGGGAGTCTAACGCTGGCTCATGACAGATTTGTTTTTGTCTTTTTCGCTTTCCTGTGTGGAAGTAAACAGTCAGGGTCTTGTGTACCCCCCCCCCTCCCCACAAAAAAAAAGTACTTGTGACTATGTAGTAACCCACAACATGACCTCTTCCGTTACAGTCTGACTTCAGTGACCTTGTCTTGTTTATTTCAGATCGCTGTGTAATCCAGTGCGTTAATGGTCACACGTCTGCTTGCGTATACATACCTTGTGTTTACTCACAAGGCACATTTCTCTTTTCTTCTAGTCACAAGAGTCGTTGTTGGGGTAGAGAGGGGTTGGGGGTCATCTTAATGATGAAAACTGTCTCAAAGAAACTCGTCAGCATGACATAAGTCATTTCCTGTCACAGAGGTGCTTCTGCTGGGTAATGATTAACATTTCTGTTTAAGGTTTAGCAATTGAGAACTACCAACTTTCCCCCCCCCCCTTTAGCATTTCAAGGAGAAGTGCGGGTGTGTAAGTCTCCCCCATGACGTTTTCATTTCAAGATCCGATTTCACACGCTGGCTAACGGGGAGTAACGACACACCGAGTAATAATCTAAATCACTTTATTAATTTAAGTTAGGTAGAGACACTAAACATTGGAACCACATTTGCTCTGCTATGGAGCAGTCTTCAGAAGAATTACAAAAAAAAGAGGCTTATGTCATACTGTCAAAATAAAAAGGCAAAAAAAATAAAAAAAAATATGAAGAGGTAGAGAATTTAGGCTCATCACTGTGACTGAAGGAATGAGGCCTATTGGAATGTAGTTGAAATTCAAAAACTCTTGTCGTCCCGAAGGTATATAAAATATTCATAAATCAAATATGGTGGAGACAGTCATTTTGGGAAGCTAGGGTATTCACAACATTTAAACATTTACATTTCACTTTAACTGTACAAGGTGGACGATGGACACGAGTGTTAAAGTGTTACTTTGGAAAGGATAGTAGAAAGCTAGTGTCTTTAATACATTTCCCTCAACCACACATCAGAACGGGGACAGCGGTTCAGTTACAGCCTTTGTCAGGGTTTTTTTTTTTTTTTTTTTTTTTAACAAATAATATTGGTAACATAAATTTACAATATAAACACCACAGATCTTGAAAATAAAGACAAATGAGAGAAATACACATTGATTTCCTCTCGGTTTCGCCCAAAGCGGTACATTCTGAATGTGTCAGACATGCAAGTTCAACCAATGACACGCCGACTCCCTTTTCCACTTTTTTGCTTTGAGAACGTAGTCAGTACAGAGCTGAAATGTAGGACCATTAAAAGAAAAAAATGTTTGAGTCCCATTAGACTGGAAACTCCTGTGAAGATTTATCAGCCGCAATCTGGCCGTAAATTGTCCCATTTGGAATGCGTAGACTTCATTATTAACATATGCTACATGTCTGCAACTTAAGTATCTGAGAAAAATAAAATATGGTTAAGTTTCATTGTAAAATCATTCTATTGCTTTATTTGAAAGTAATCAGCTGTGTAAGCTGCAAACCAATTTTCGGACTGAGGGGAAAAAAATTGCCTCTTTGCGGGGAGATGTTGGGTCGTTGGACTTGCTGCGTTCAACCTTCCTACACAGAGAATGTTTGCAGTGTAGAGGAAAGAAAATCTGAAATTACAGTGCATGTCTACAAAAATAAAAAAAAAAGTGAACAAAGAAAAACGATTTTTACTGTTTGTACAGTAACATACTGTATATTTCCACAATGACACTAGATAAGGCTGGTGACTACAATATGTAAATAGTTAATTATTGGATATCTTTTCTGTATGATTTAAACACTAGTGAAATAGAATATAGATGTTGGTTTCTTTTTAACACACTTTAAAAAAAAAAGAGAGACAAAACAAAGTCGAATAAATCCTTTGTGTAGTACACAGCTTTCTTTGTTCCAGAGGAACAATATGGTAAACCTTTGCTCAACGCAAGTGCACCAGTCTAGATTCAGTCTTTTCTTTTTCTCTTCCCCATTTTCCATGCTCAGTGGTTGTTTCCTCATGCTCGCACGGTTTATGTGCCCCTGTTCATTTTGCAAACAGCGCCCCCTAGATTCCATTCTTTGCCTCATTGTTGTTCATGGCCTCCTTTCTCTGAGCTAGGAAAGGGTACATGCACTTGTCGGCACCGAGGAACCGGTACATGCACACGATGGCCTCGAAGGGGAGGATGCTGCGGAGACGGGGCAGAGAGACAAGTTTAACGACACAGGGTACTTTTTACAGCCTCCTCCCCAGTGAATCTTAAACACAAACAGAGGCCGTATTACATGTGGGCCTGTATAGGAGGGCAAGGATTTTGATTGGACTATAGGAGGCAGCTCACCTTTTCATGAAGTTGACCATATAGACGATGCGAGGTGTGCAGATCATGGGCTGGTCGGTGAGGATGGCCCTCATGGCCTGTTTCACGCAGAACTCTGGCTTCAGTGGAGGCAGCAAAAACTCAATCTCCTTCCTGGAGAGAGGGAAAAAGCAATTGTTTGGTTATTCTTCAGCCTGACAATACATACATCTTTAGAAAAGAAAAAAGAAAAAAGTTTTTTTTCCCTTTGATAATGGGCCAGTTATGTTGGAAATTGTTCAGAAACTCAATTGGAAGGGGCCTTTTTAAATGAATGTATTATTACCCACTTCTTGTGCGCCGTGACTGTGATTGCTCCAAGTGCTGGGACAGTAAAGCTGAAAGACATGCTACCCGCCGACTGTTACTGTCAAACAAAGTGAGGACTATTCGGGACGCTGGGGGGGTTGGGGGGGGAGTATGTGGGGGCTGCCCAGGTGCACCTGTTGGGGTAGTTTTCCCCTGGGAAAGTCGCCCTCTTTGTTTGAGCAGATCGCCGACCACTGGAGCACAATTGTCTTTATGATATGTGCGTAAGCTGCTGCTTTGAAGTTCAAGATGTGTTTGTGAGGCCATTTTATATGGTGAAAATTACAGATGACAAACTCAAACCAGGTGCACGATTGGCCTGAGAACTAGAAGTGCACACTCTAGACAATTACACTGGGCAGTGTGTGTGAACGCTAACCTTATCCTGCAGCCTTTGAACATGCCAGTGTCGACCAGGTAAGGGCACACCAGGGTCATGTTGATGCCTTCCTTCTCCGAGGCCTTCAGCTCGTGGCTCAGTGACTCGTGGAACCCGATGGCACCGAACTTGCTGGCGCAGTAGTCCTGGTGGAATTAGAGGGGGTGGGGAGAGCGAGAGAGAGAGAGAGAGAGAGAGAGAGAGAACAGGTTAGTCCTGTAAAGCTCTGCCCCTGCCTGCACCAGGGAACCACAGAGAACATTATCACACATGCCCCATGGGCACCCAGGTCTCTCCTTGCCGTTAATGACACGGCCACAAAAACCCGAGCGAGCCTGTTCTACCGTTTCATTAGCATTCTTCTCCCCGTGCACCAGGTGACCGCTCACCTCGTTGGCGAGGTTTTGATGTGGTTGGTAGTGGAAATAATCTCTCAAAAAAAAAAATCTCCTGAGCAAACACAGATGCATGTCAATAAACAAGGGCAGGATAAAGAGGGTTGGACTGTGCCCACATGACAAGCAAGGGCTTTGGTTCCCTGAGTTGAATGTGCACGTCTGAAACCCTATTCAAGGCCTTTCCGCCAAGCACAATAGGTTAACAAAAACGGACTACACTTCAGTCTTTTTGAAGGGGTTTTAATCATTATGGACGGATGCGTTTACAACAAAAGCATATGTGCAGCTATAAAAACAGAGAGGCAAACGGAGCAGTAGTCCCCGCGGATTTTCTGGAAATGACACCGCTCTCCGCCGAGGAGATAAATGATCTCGGTTCTCCGAAATATCAAAATAAGCCCATCTAGGAGGGCTTTGTGGATGAAAAACATTTTTTAACATGTATTAAAGTAACAAACATAGCGGGATTTTTTTTGTAAACTATAGGAAGGAAAACCAAACGAAAGCTGCTGTGAGCTGAATACTGAGTGAGCATCAACTCATTCACAAAGCCGTGATGAAGATGTCTCTGTCCCTTGGGGAGCTGTCAGCCCAAACTGGCCCTGGGGCCAGAGCCCATTAGGGGCCCCGCAACCCCACTGCTGCAGATAGAGGAATCTAAAAGAGGCTCCCCAATGCTCATCTGTGTCCCTTAATTTAACGGGTGGAGGGACAACTAGAGAAAGGGGGCCTAACCTCCCCCGGGCCCAGTGTGCTTGCTGGCATGCAGACGGGTTTTGGAGAAAAGCACTGGTTCTGGATGGTGGGAACGACTGGATGTGTATGTGTTGTTGTGTATGATACTAACCTCCACTCCAGCTGTGCTGAATAATCCCAGGGAGCTGGCAACCGTTACAATGTGACCATGATTCAGCTCCAGCATCTTGGGGAGAAAGGCCTTGGTGGTCTGCAGTGGAAGGACAGAAGAGACAGATGGGCAGAGGGAAGAAAAAAAAAAAAAGGAGGAAGGTTAGTTCACTTTTGTCAGTTTGTCTGTGCCAGAGCCCTTTGATCCTCTCTGCCTCCCTCGTGTTCTCCTCCTCTGTTTGCCCCCCCCCTCCTCCTTCTCCTCCTCTCCATGGTGATGCAGACGCATTTGAATGAGAATTCATAACAGGCATCCAAAAAAAAGAAAAAAAAAGACAGAGCGCTGGAGGTGAAGAAGCATTTAAACGTACAGCATGTGTGAAAATAAGACAGAGGGAAGAGAAGGATAACCCTTACAGGTCGTCCCTGAATGAGCAGGTATGTGCTGTGTGTGTGCCTTGGCTTGTGTGTGTGTGTGTGTGTGTGTGTGTGTTTGTTAATGTTCAATCTGTTCTGTTCCCACACAGATCTGGTACCCGTCTCCGGGCCCGGCTCTAAAGAGTTGGCGACAACACCAATCGCAGGCCTCCGTTCACTCAGCACCTCCAACAATACAGTTCGGCCCATCGTCTAACCCGCGCGGCCCGAGCAGCCGTCAGCTGAACAATGTGTGGTGAGGTGAGCTCCGAGATGAAAGGGTTCTGCGGAGCGCCACGTGAGAGCCGGTGAGAGGGGCAACGCCGGGGAGGGAGATGCGGGGATACGAGATGGCTTACAGCGGATTAACCTACGGATCAGACCCCGGAGTCGGCCCTTCTGCTCTTTTCAGGCGCTGCCCTGGACACAGCATGAGCCAATCAGCAGGTGAGACATGTGACAGCAGTGATAGGAACTGACCAATCAATCTCCCAATGGGAGGTCCACTAAAAAACACGGCTGACCTTTTGTCGGTAGCTCTGAGTCAGGCGCGCGCTGCCATAGTGAAAAACAATGCATACTGCTCTTTTGATGTCCGAGGTGAGAGATATCACCTTGGGCTTTGGAAAATGGGGGGTTTCCGTTTGTTATTGACCGTTTCCTTGCAATCATTGTGTGGCTATCTAAATGAAAGGTAACAGTTTCGTTGGTTGGTACAGTGGGAAAGCGAGGCCAGAGAAGTGATTCGGCCTCCTTCCGTAAACATTTGCTGGGTGGGGGCGCAGGGCCAGTGAGAGTTCGGGTACCAGGCAGTACAGCCGTGAAGCCGCTGGCAGGGGAGGGAGGGAAGGCCTCATTAAAACTGCGCCCATAGATTAACTGCGGCGGACTGATCGACTTCAAGTGCAACCCTATGCTGGGGTCTACATCTTTCCCCGCGTCCCTCCCCTGGTTTTTTTTAATAAAACGGGAAGCAATAATTTATATCTCAACAGAGGAAGCCTGGTTTTGGGACGATGACTTCATCTTTTTGGAGTGCATCCCATGGCCAGGTACAGTATAACTGATCTGACTCAGCTCCAAACATCTGCTCTTTTCCAGGACATAAATTTCGAAGTTGCTGCAATATTCAGCTCATCAAATGATGGGGCCCAAAGAGAGGGAGCGAAGGAACGCCAGGCCTCCGCGAGCCAGAATGGCAGTGGGATGAGGGAGGGAATTGCGTGCAAATGAAGCATTAACTTCAGATATGCCCATACCGGATTGGAGCCAAAGTCTCCCACTCCCACAGCAACATTCGGGGAGCTGCGAACAACTCGATCTGACGCAACACTCTGTGACTAAAGCCAGCCCTCCAGATACAACCGGACAATTTTGCTGAGTGGCCTGACAATAACTGGAAACGATGGAGGGAAGGCCGATTTCCTCCGCTGGAGGACGTGGCCGTCCGTCCCCGCGCTCTCCCACCCTCCGGTGATGTCCCGCTTCTCATGGCAGCGCTGGCATGTGGGTATGACCTCCCCTGACCTCTCAGACACAAAATGTGTGAAGGCAACCGGGGGCTCGTGTCTTACATCAAGAGCGGCCGTAATTGGGTCTCAACGCTCCCTTGTTCCGCTAAATTACCCGCTGACACAGCCGGGCCTCCTTGGCCTATATGGGGGTGGTGCCCTGCCCGCTGCGCCCCCTAATTGGTGTGTGCCCCCAGTAGCATTTAAGCCACACAAAGCGTCTTGCAGCTGGGGTGTCAGGCTGTATTAGTGCTAGCGTCTGACCAACAGGAATATGAACAAAATGTTGGCCTTTGCGTAGGACCAGATGGCCATTTAATTGGGCTGACTTCTCCCCGGACAAGAGAATGAAGCAGAGAGAGAAAAATGCCTGAGCTCAGGAGCCCGTCTGAACCTATCCAACAGATCATGGAATTTGAGTGGGTTATGGTGTGGTGGTCATCGGGGATGATGGGTGCAGACTGGTCATGTTGCCGTGGCGATGCTACAGTCCGTGAGCCATGGCTACAGTTGACTGAACTTTCCCCTCCCCTGATTGTGCAACTAGCTTCCAATTCGAGCGACAGCCATAATCGAGGTTGTGTCAGTATGACACAATTGCTACATGTGCCAGGGTCAATCTGACTTACCAAAATTAAACAGACACAAATACCCAATTCACCTTGGATATTTCCAAACCGCTAGCTAAAAAAAACCAAAAACTCCCTGAAGTCCTCAGGAAATCAGACCTCGGCCACTAGAGCCCAGGCTTGTCAATGTTTTACTTGCGCGGTGGATGCCAGCCAAGATCCATATTGTTCCTTTGTGGTCATTTCAGAAGCCTACATTTTCATGAAGACGATGAAATGCTTGGTTTTAATTATACATGAATATTTTTGAAGCCACCGTTCTAAATGTTTTTTGGCTCTCAAATGTGAGGATTTGTAGTTGTTCATCATATAATAATGGGAAACTGAATATCCTCCTGTCAGGGAGCCGTCATGGCTGGCTCCGCTCACGGGTACAGGTGTGCCCGGCCTGAGGAGGGGCCCATATAAAACCAGTCAAGTGGGACCCTTCTGCCTGGCTGCTTCCTTTCTCTGGATACAGCAGGAATGCGGCCTGCGGAACTTGGCTCCTGTCGCCTGGCATCTTGTCAAGTTGATCCAAAGACAAGAAACCAATTGTCAGATAAAGTGGGTCAGCAGCAGCTTACCATTACCCTCTCGCCTCGCCTGTGGATGGGACGGCACTGCCTTCCTTCCTCTTTTCTTTCCTTTGCTCTTTTCCCGCCATGTCACTGTCAGGCGCTCTACGCTTTCATGTCGTCATACAAGAGAGGCAGGGTTTCCATGAGACACTGCTTATTGTTTTGGTAAAAAAACACCTGTTGGATAACCAGCTCAAGATGCTGAGGATGCCTTCCTTTCGTGTCCTTCCGCAGGACACCCAGGAATACTTGTAAACACAAACCCTGGTGACACTTAGTGTAAATGACTAAAGCATGACTAGATGCAAAGATCAAAAATTACCAGCTGCACTAATCAAAGCCTCAGACAAATTCAATGTGATGACCCCCTGCCTCATAAAAACCTAATGGGAGCACAGAACTGATTCATAGCTGTTTATGTGTGTGCGTGTGTGCATGTGTGTGTGTTTGTTGCAGAGCCGGATGAAGGGAGCTGGCCTCCATGACTCCAATGCAGCTGCACCCACTGCCTCCAAATCAGATTGGGAGGAGTCAGAGGGGCCTGTGGAAGGAGGACATAATAACTGTGGGGTCTAAGCTGGTCTGACACACACACACACACGCACACACTACCACACGCACTCAAACACGTCCGCTTCCGGCTCATGTCTCCATCCCAGCCCTATTCCAGCAATGCTGTCCAACAAATGAAATCGTACCCAAAATAATTCTAAAGAAAAAAAAATATTTTCCAACTTCCCCCGTGCTTATTTTAAACTCACTGGTGCCTTTCAAATGTAGAATGTTTTGAACCTGATGTTTTGTTGCTTTCGAGAAACTACTTGTTTGGGAGATTTCATTAACTGGCTGGCATTAAGGCTGGGTAGAGGCCTCGGACGTGTTGTGGTTTATCTGTGCTTCTATAATGTCTCTGTCAAAATGTGACACTGGACAATTTAAATCAATAAGATGAACACACCAAAAATGATTTTACCCATTCTATTAATGTCCACCGCTGGAGCATAAAAAAGTATGAAGGGAAACGCAGCATGCACAATGGTGACGCAAGCAGACCTCCTTCAGATAACTGAAATGACCAACCATAAACGTTATCTGACAGTTACATTTTTTTTTATTTTCTGATTTCCCTTTAATGTCAATGTTTTGTATATAACCCAATAAGCAGGAGTTAAATTCCACGCTGAAAAAAATGCCTAGACTGTGGGTATTTGTTGAGTCATAAACTAGGATTACACAAATTGTAATAAGCTATTCAAAAAGAGGGAGGAAAATATCGTAGGTTTGTGTAGCACCACCTGCGTGCTCTGTGTAAAGGCACCATGTTTGTGTAAGAGAGGAAGGGTCCCTGTTAGTCTAAGCTCTATTCATCTAGCTTGTGTCTTTAATGAACCACATCCTCCATACTGACTGTCGCTATTCATTCAGTACTTCTTTCATGCGTCCCCGCCCCTCCAACACACACACACACACACACACTCACACACAAACACACACTCCTTCAGAAACCAAGCTCGCCACAGAATATGGCACGACAAAGTGCCACCCAACCACTGGATCCTGACTCCTGGTCGTAAAAGAACTCGGAGATAGCGGGCGCATGGGCACACGAATGGTTGAATGGAGCATCCATTAAGGAGGAAATACACAACCTGCCTGTCTGACAACAGGAGACTTCCATGCCCAATTAGTGAGCTTCGCAATCACTGCGGTGTCATGGACTGGCGAATGGAGTTAAAACAAAAGCCTGCGGCAGAACGTCTCCAGATAAACATCGTCCACTTCAATTGATGTTGTTCTTCAAATCAACGATGAAATTGATTGAATGATCCGAATCGAGAATGTTTACCTCCAACTGATCTCTGAATTAGTAAGACCACACGATCACTATTTCATTGTCCCAAATGTGGCCGTAGCTACGCAACATAATCAATCCTCATTACTGATTCCTTCCTGCAACTGAATTTCCCCATTGTGGGACTAATAAAGGTGGTCTTTCTTTCTCCTTTCTTTCTTTCCCCACTGGAGGAGAGGGGCTTAAATGCAATGCTTGACAGCAAAATCTATGGCGTTTTTTTTAAATGCTGTTGCAGGCTGCAGACATTATCTATCCATACCCCAGAATACACACACACACACACACACACACACACACCGATAGACAGAACATGGCCTGGTTTAACACTGCGAGGTATGCTTTTCTAAAGTCGAACCCATTTAATCTATCAAGTCCACGAGCCAGATTCAAATCTGATACATGACAAATGACTCCCTGCCAACACTGAGAAGGGTCCAGACCCGCGAACAGACATTCCCCCCACCCCCCACCCCACAGTTTCATTCACAGAAATCTGATTTGTGAGGAGCTGTGCAGAGAAAGAGAGCAGAAGGAAAGGGTGGACATACCAGGGGGGTCATCCCTGTCAGGGGTTGCCAAAGAGCAGCCAAGAGCCAAACCCGTGACTCTCCTCTGACAGGATTAAACTGAGCACGAATAAAATCTGCACACGCAAGGCTACTATTTATGGTCATGTTTCCTCGATACTTCAATGCACGCACACAAACGCACGCACGCACGCACGCACACACACTGGATTCTGGAGCACACACAGTGGGGAAGATCATGTAAACGGCAGCGCAGATCGGAGCATCACGCGTCAGAACCCTACTTATCACACATCCACACGCCACTTTATTCAGCTCGGCTGTCCGTGCGTCGGTGCGCGTGCCTCCACTCACCCAAAAGTGCGCGTGGCAGTTGACCACCATGGTTCGCTCGATCAGCTCATCGGGACACTCCAGGAGGTGATGACCGGACACCACGCCGGCGTTGTTGATCAGTATGTCCACCTGCCCGACCTCGCGACGCACCTTCTCGGCCGTGGAATACACACTCTCCCGCTTCCCAACGTCACACGCATAGGTGTAGACCTGTGGCTGGAAGGGAGGGACCTCCTCCACACCCCCGATGGGCCCTGCAGGAGGGGGGGGAAGCAAAGGTGATCAATGAAGAAGTTATTGCATGTTATTGCAACATCGGATTTTATTTAGACCGTATGTTGTGCACACTTAAACTAAATAAGGGGTCACAACATAGTGAGACGTTACAAATGCAAACACTCACCGTCTTTAGTCACGGGAGTGTCCAGTTCGTGGTAGATCTGCCGCACCATCTCCGCCGTCTCCTCGTTGCTCTGGCTGTTTATGTCCCACAACACAAGGATCGCTCGTCTCCGGGCGAACTCCTTGGCGAAGAGCCGACCGAGGCCGCTTCCAGCCCCGGTGATCAAGCACACCTGTCCCGCCACGCTCTTCTCCTTGGGCCGCACGACCCACTTAGCCCCGGCGGTGACGAACGCCCAGAGCACCTTGAGAATGACCACGAAGAACTCCGCGATGATGATCATCATCCTGCCCGAGCTCTCGATCGCTTTCGAGGGTAAGGCAAGCGGGAGGGAGAGACAGCAAGACAGAGAGAGAGAGAGAGCGAGATAAAGAGGAAAGGCTTCCCAATTGCAACCTGTTTGCAGCAGATGTGGGGAAAAACTTGGATCGCGGCGCGGACAAAAAAAAATAAAAGCGTGGCGCAAACACAAGCCGCAACTCAGGAGTGGAGAAGAGTTGAGATGCTGCTCGGAGTCCAGTCGCCAGCACCACAGCGCACAGTTGCAGAGTTTTTATGAGCTGTGCCTCCCACTTCCTCTACTGCTCCTTCACTCATCTCATCCTCAGCCGCATCCCACTCGCTATTTATTCAGTCCACCCATCACCGCTGGACCCAATAGGACTGAGCGCCTGGTATATAGACTACACTCAGAGGTGATGTAACTTGAAGGATTTTACCTAACAGACGTTTTTTTTTTTTTTTTTTTTTTTTTCACCAATCCCCCTTTTCCTAAAATCACCATCACACAGAAAGATCAGAGAAGAGACTCGTACCTTGTCCAAGCTGTTACTTCTTCTTTTGCCTCATTTTTTCTCTCTTAAAAATACACTAAAGTAGATAAAGATAAATTATAATAGCAGATGAAACATCTCACTGGTTATGATTTGCTTCCTGTGTGATCTTGCCCAATTCATTATTTTGATAATAGACATGTTTGGAATTAGGATTATCGGAACATTTAAATGGAACGATTTACTTTACACAGCATCAGATCAGGGCAAATACGGCAGGGGCAAGTCCATGTCCGCCCGTCGCTATCATTCTATCAAGAAAATCACGATTTAATCAATGTCATTGAAGTTTATTGTGATCATCAAAACCCCAGCTTTCCCTGGTTTTAACTTTTTATATGCATGTGCAACGTCTTGCGGTGATGTAACCTGGAGAAGTCTGTGTGATGTCTTTGTCGTGTGTTCGCACCTTTGTGCGTGCTTGCTTGCGTGTGTGGGTTACTAATGTGGTACTTTTGCAGATACTCCAGTAGTAATAATGCATTTGCATCTGATTTCTCTGATGGGAGTAAAAAGAAAATAATAATAATAATAATAATAATAATAATAATAATAATAATAATAATAATAATAATAATAATAATAATAATAATAATAATAATAATAATATACACACACAGCAAGGATATATATATTTATAATTAAAATACAGTTTAGCAGCAGATTACTGAATGGTTGTATGAGCATCACGCTGTGTTTTAGAGCATGAAGCAGAGACCCAGGAGATCCAGCGGAGGGGGTCAGCAGAGGAAAAATGCCCGACACACGCGCTCTTATCCGAGGATGGAGGAAAGAGTTGTTCCTCCCTCTACCGGCTCAGCCGGTGCATTACCACTACTTGTGAAAGGTTGGCGAATCAAACTTATATTTGAAAAACAATAACAATAACAATAGCATTTCTGCGCTTAAAAATACACTTGCAATCAACAAACTGTATTATATTAGTACGTTTATAGTGATTTTAAACTTGTGACACCTCGATTGAAATTAAAAAAAATATGACACAATACATTCATGAATTAACTAATAAATACATAACTATAGAAATAATATGACATCGTACATTCAGAAAAGTACCATACAATTAAAAAACTAGACTTTATATGCAGGCTTATTTATGGCCCACCAAAGGCATTGATGAGTCAGGCAGCTTCCAAAGACAGCCCATGGGGTCCTTAATCTTTTAACGCACACATGCGCAGAAGGAAATTTCTCTTTCTCGGTGGATGCAATGGCGGACGCAGAGTGAGTGTTTGCCACTGTGTTAAAATCTCGGCACATCCACGTTTAAACTAGCAATCGTAGTCAATTTTGTATCCTAAATAGTTTATCTATGTTGCTTACATCATGCTACAGTGAGTATTGAGAAGGATTATGATTCCATGACGGATATTATGACTACTTCATGCCAACTAAGTGTTGCTGCTTATTGGCGTGCAACATGGCTGTCTCGTCTCCCTGGACACCAAAGCGGGGGATAGTTTCTATGCCATAAAGTGAGCTAAGATTTGTTAAAATATTTTTAAACTTCAAATTTCATGCTGATCTAAGTGGTTCCTTGGCATGCAGGCTAGCGTTTTCCGGAGAAACACAATCGGCTTGGAAGCCGGTTGGGGATAGCCTAGCATGCTAGCAGTTATGAGCAGGGAGGAGACGTGTCTATTTTAATACGCAAGTTATGTGAGACGTTGCAAAATACTGTACAAAATAGTCATGAGCTTGTGTTTCTCTTAAACAGAAAAAAGGTTGCGGCGGTCCCTGAGAGCCTTTTGAAAAGGCGAAAGGCCTTCGCCACCATGAAGGCCATGCGTGTCAAGAAGATGCTGGCTGAGAAAAAGGTAATGCATCTGCTGACTTGTAAAACGCCCCGTTTAAAGAACTGATACCCTTTTCGTGTTCCACTGAGAGCGTGAAGCAATCGCATTTAATTCGAATGATCCTCTCATTGTGTTATCAGGCCCGCAAAGTGACCAGGAAGCTGATCTACAAAAGGGCTGAGAAGTACCACAAGGAGTACAGGCAGATGTACAGGCGTGAGGTCCGCCTGGGCCGCACTGCTCGCAAAGTGGGAAACTACTATGTGCCAGCTGAACCCAAACTTGCGTTTGTTGTCAGGATCAGAGGGTGAGTACGTTGTTTGGCATTAGAAGTGAATCTGATCGATGCATTGCTCAGTGTTAAGTAAGGACCTTGCTATAGAAATAATACACGTTGTGAGATAAATGTGCTTAAGCATTTTGATGAATGGCAATGGCCCATTTAAGCAATGGACAACAGTCTGGATACTCAAGGATGTTAATCACCAAGTTTCATTTTGACTGTGATTAGTATAGCAATCCCTGTGAATGTTGTGGTTAATGATGCATACTCTTTCCCCGTCATATCGACCATGGTGAAACATCAGTCTTAAATAAGCCAATTATATTCTGAAACCACACACTATCCTTTACTTTGTCAGTTGAACTGTGATGCTTAACTGTAGACTAATCGTAACTTCAATTGCCATTGTACAGCATCAATGGCGTCAGCCCCAAGGTCCGCAAAGTTCTGCAGCTCCTCCGTCTGCGCCAGATCTTCAACGGTGTGTTCGTCAAATTGAACAAGGCTTCAATCAACATGCTGAGGATCGCCGAGCCTTACATTGCTTGGGGGTAAGACCTGTTTTTACAGTTAGAAATATTGATATCTGCATGGGGTAATGCATCTGAATGATTCCCTGTCAGGAATGTGGTTAATGATGCTGAACTTTTTTCCCCATCTTATCGACCATGGTGAATACAAACTGAAACTAAGCCAGTTTTGTCTGAAACCACATTCCATGATAATAAAGGGTAACTGATTGTGTTCGGTATGTACACCTGGGATTTGGCAACATTACTATTTATGTTTTCAATTTATGAAAAGATGCCATGATTTTTAAGTCCTTTAATATGGACTGGTGCTTCAATTCTGTTAAATTATCCAACTCTTACACCGCATTTAACAAAATGTTATTGTAGGTGGCCACTGACTAGTAGTTGGGTGAAACTTGTATTAAACACAGATGATGGAAGAGCATCATCTTTTGGTGTGCATCAGCTGTGGTTTGTAGCTGTGTTCTCACTTGACAGTGACCATAGATAGTTAATCTCTGAACATTTTGAATATTTAAACATCTAATCTAGTTTAGTTGGAGTTAATCACAATGAGGAAGCAAGGAATGTGTGAAGGGTATTGCTTATGTGCTTGTGATCCACTGTTCCCCAGATACCCCAACCTGAAGTCTGTGCGTGAGCTCATCTACAAACGTGGGCATGGCAGGATGAGGAAACAGCGCATTGCCCTCACAGACAACGCTCTGGTGGAGAAGGCCCTTGGTATGCCATTTTTTAACCATTGACTTACAAGAACAAGCCAAGTGCTACATACGAGTGATTTTTCCGACAGGAGGTTATGTTTACATCAATGCCCATCAGAGCCATCTCGCTTGATAAATGGGTGCAGGGTGGCTGTTTCACAGGGATGGGCTTACTTGCACACGTCCATATATGCATACTGAGGCAGTGTGAACTTGTTAAAAAAACTTGTGTGTAACCTCTAGGTATTTAGCACATTTCTTTTGTGCTAGAGAGATCATTCTGATTTAAGCATAATAAAGATCAGTTAGAATAGGGAATAGCTACATGTGGTTAATGATGTACAATTTTTTCCCCGTCTTATCGACTATGGTGAGAAAAACTTCTAACTAGCCAGTTGTGTCTGAAACCACATGTCATCCTAGTTCAGTTTTTCCCCTTACTTGTGTAAAGGAGTAAGTGGTATTAAATGGATTCTTTTCATCATCAGGCAAATATGGTATCATCTGTGTGGAGGACCTCATCCATGAGATTTTCACAGTTGGAAAGAACTTCAAGCCCGCCAACAACTTCCTGTGGCCCTTCAAGCTGTCGTCACCCCGTGGTGGTATGAACAAGAAGACCACACACTTTGTGGAGGGAGGAGATGCTGGCAACAGGGAGGATCAGATCAACAGAATGATCAGGAGGATGAACTAAAGTTATGGTAAGTTTAAGGAACAATTGCAGGTCTTGAAAGTAACAGTGTATTTAGACGTGGTAAATGATGCATAATCTTTTTTCCCCGTCTTATCGACTATGGTGAAAACCTGCTGAAAATAAGCCAATTATGTCTGAAACCACATCTTGACCATTTAAAACGAATCACAGATTAGAGCTCGAGTAAGTCTGGCCACAAATCCATTGTTTCTTTTATCTATAATTGTTGTCTTTTTTTTGTCTTCCAGGTTTTCCAAGGACTCAACTTGTACAATAAAATGTTGGAAAAAAAAAAGTCATTTTGTCATTGTCATTTAATGGTTCTGTGCGTCATGCATAATACCTTTCTTGCTTGCTGCCTAATTTTCTTTGCTAATAGGAAACATGATGGAACTTAATGTATTTAACTCTGCTGTGTTTAAAAGATAACCTACGCATTCAAGCATTTGGTCAATAATACACATACATTATAATTACGATTATTTTACAAGGTAAAATCAAACTTCAATTGCACAGGAATGTTTCCTATTGAGCGTGATTCCATAAATGGGGGGCGAAGACTGAATAATAACCCCAATAGGTACAACTTTACTGAACCCTCGCCCCTTTAATATCCGTGAGGTGTAATAAAATATATATGGTAAGTGTATATGACCGTCTCTCATTTCCTGTCGTAATTAATGAGCGTGGTTTCCATGGTGACTCGGTGACGTCGTCCATTGGGACGGTTGTTTGAACCCGTCCACCAACCAGCTCCCGTAGTATTTAGTTTTTCCTCTTTAAAAAGATGTTTGTGAGGCCGCTGCCATCATGAAGAGTCTCCAGGTGAACTCGTCCCCACGCAGAGTGGAGGCTTCCAGGTCGGAGGTGGGCCGCTGCGGCCCTCGGCCGGCTGTATGTGCGTCACACAGGACCCTGAGGATGGGAGCCGCAAGAGAACCAGCTGCGTTCAAATTAAATAATCACACCAGGAGAAAATTCCCCGTAATCCAGCCTCTAATCAGTGAGTAAACGAGCTCCGCCCGTGTGTTGAGTCAATTGACACGCAGCTAGCTTAACTGTGTGCACCTCTCTGTTGTAGAGCCTCGCAAGGAGAAGTCATTGATCAGCAGCTACGCAATCGCAGGGTAAGATGTGACATTTGCACAAGAGCAGATAGAAAAACACGACACTCAATGAGCGTTGCAATCTGTACACGTCGTGTGTTATTGTGGATTTATTTCTGCGCCACTCTTAAGCCAGTCAACCAAGCGGTCGTGGGGAGGAAAGGAACATCCACCCGGTTTATTTCTAAGAATATCAACTTGTTTTTTTTGAATGCCTACCTTAATGTTTCGATGTTGTCACTCTGTGGTGTGTTGTATCTTCTGAACTTTGGTAGGAGTCACAAGCTTCGCAAGTAATATGGTATTTAATCATTTAAAGTCGATATACTTGTCGATAAACGGCTTTTTATGTTATCTAATGTTTGTTACTCGCTTTTTTAACTTAACTTAAACTCGTGCTTTAATTGCTTATAATTCCCCTGGTTGATTTAAATATAGGTCACCTAACTTGGCCAAAGATGACAAGCTGGATTCAGAGAATAACGACCCAGAGGACGTCTGTGGGAGGCACTTTCTCTTTGATCAAAATTGTAAGAACTGTGGGGGACTCTTTCAATCTTACATTTGACCGAACATTTAAACAATTTTCGATAATTTACACTTTTGACCTTAAACAGAATTGTTTTTGTAAAATTCTTGGACATTGAGTTTGATGCTTCTTATAGTCTGTGTCTTGTAACCTGACAGCCACTAGGTGGGGATACCGTCATATATAAGCAGCACAGTGACTGCAAGTGTAACGTTAGATACTTGGGAGGGAGATGTTTATTAAATGCTTGTTTTCATTTCAAATAATTACTTTTGTTCAATGATTGTACTTTTAGATCTAAATTGTTTAATATGACGATGTTTTACGTGCATGGGTAGACAGGACCAGAACTGTGATTCCTCCACTGCCAAAAGACTATCGCGTGCACAGACCTGGCAACCTGCATCACTTCAGCCTGTCCAAGGAAGTTTCCCACAGCCACGCAGTCCTACCCTTCACCCTGGGGTAACCAGTGCATTCATGCCACTCATTCCTGCAGATGTATCTGTACTCTTCCTAGTGTGTTTAAGGAGAGACAACTGCACGGAGCACACAATTACGCACAGTTTTTTTGTTATATTATGGTGTCAAATGATTACAGTTAAAATATCACATTGCACAATAATAAGGCAACAATTATTTTTCACTATTGGACGTTCTTTCAATTTTCCGTATGTTTCGATGGCATTTAGGCTTTGCAAATGATAGAAATTGTCGTCTGCTCTCACCAAGTACTTAATTGTATTGATAGAATGTGGAACATATCCATCTTGTCATTTTCAACCTAAGTATGTACTGTATTGACTAATGATAAAGCCAAAAGACGCAACGTTTCACATGTTTGTTATATTTCCCTTAATTATGTTTTCCTGCTACCTTGACAGATATGAACTTAGCCCAAGTCCAGCCATCCTCTTTCCCTCCAATCTATTCCTCAATGGCAGAAACACCTTCTCAGTTGAGAACTGCAAGCTCAGCAGGTCATTTGTGCCTTTTGATTAGAATCTGTATGTCATCAATAATTATCTCTGCTATTTTTCACACCTATTCCTTCTAATGTCCTTCTATTCTGCAGGTCTAAGGTGAATTATCCAACCTACAACTTATCCACTGCTAAAGCCAATCAGAAAGGTGAGTTGTTTTTCTACACTCGGGTATGTGTTGTGGTCTTCATATATCAGCTGTGAATTCCCTGTCTGTGTTGCAAATTAAGGGGAGAATCTAACCTTCAGCGTCTACTGGGATTTTCCCTTTTCAAACAAAAACAATACATTGTGAGGGTACCTTGTTGTCTTTGGAATATAACTGAGTGGGGAAAGGGAGTCACACGGAGAAAGGCAGTGTTGTGAGGGATCTCCCTTCTTCTTCTTCTTCTTCTTCTTTCTTTTTCAACCACCTTCCTTGTGCTTCAGCCATAACACTAAATGTTCCCCATTGACTCATGAGGCTTTTTTTGTGCAGCACAGAGTGATCCAGTGGAACAAAGTCACCAAGACTTAACTGCTAATTTCTTATTTAATCAATACCACTCACAGAATGAGGAAATGTAGAAAAGGAGAAATGGGACACTTAATGGGGTTTTAAGCTTTTGAATAATACATACATTGTTCAAAAAGGGCTGTAAACCAAAATTGGAAAAACGCTCCTTGCACGGTATTAATCTCATAGTGGTATATTACAGATTTCACCCTAACATGGCTTCGATGCTTTTCCACCTGACTTTCTTTGCCTTTCTTTTCCTTACCTCCTGCCTTACAGGCCAGTCCTTTCCAGACCCGATGGTCGGAGCATCTCGCTCTTTTGTCCTCAGGTTATCTGAGCTGTCCTCTTTGGAGGCTGAGACAGTGAGACAAGAAAGGCTTAAGAAAATGAGAAAACCAAGAAAACCCCCATCCTGACAATCAAGGTCCTCCCTGTCACAGTGGTCAAAGATTAAAACAATGGAATCTGTGCCGGTAACAAATGAACAAAACGAAGCATTTAGGGCAAAGTGTTCATTTCAATGGCTTCTTCTAACTGCTTGTTTATCCTCAGGGATATTTGTTTCTTGTTTAACGTGGCTGGTTTTCACATTCTGGGATTTCTGACTGGAGCATTCTCATTTAGTGAACAGCGGTGTTTATTGTGGCATTTCCCTAACAAGTAATGCTAATTATGAATATTGAATATTTAAATTTTTTCTAATGGCTGTAATGTAATCCTGCCATGTTTCGTACCAGTTCATCAATATGCTACAGATGCTGTCTGGCTTGGAACTAATAACAGTGTTTTATTATTGCTGTAATATACTAATGAAGCAAGTAGGATATTATTAACTTTTGAAATAGTTTAGCAAAACTATTATTGTGCCTTGTAAAATGTCTTCCTCCAAATAAACAAGTTTATTTTTCATTACAACATTTTTATCTCTTCTGTCAATCATGACTTTTGTTCTCTAGCTTCAATTAAATAAAGGCACATACACCACATAGCTACGAGTACAGTAAGCAAAATACCAAAATTCGGCAATGAAACACAATCTTGATTCCAAAATTCACCCCCAGAACCCAGAATGTGGTACTTTCCCTAAGAATGCAATGTTTTGTTGCTGTATAGAGATCAGTTATTTCTATGAATCGTCTTGACAATTGTATTTGACAAAGACGCCAGTCAGAGCATTTGTCTTTTTGTTTAGGAAGAAATGAGGACTTCACTTTTCTATTATTTGATGATCTTGCAGCCTGCAGAGCTACAGACACAGATAACCTCAAAAGTGCTAAAATATATGAAGGAGGTGAAAAAAGTGAGTATCTCGTCCAAAATGTTAATGTCAAAAATGCATAAAAACTTCAGAAATGGCAAAATACGTGTAACAGCTGAAAAAACGACATAGTACATTATGACGTCAAAAAAGTAAAAAAATAAATAAAATCATAGCGTGGCATAGCATCATTAGATTAGAAATGACTTTAGAAAATGTTTGGTGCTAGTAGAAAAACGTGTATGTTGTCAGAAATTTGGCAAAAACATTGTAGTATAGTTTGTTGCCAATTTTTTTTAAACATTTCTAATGTTGGTTGCTGTACTGTGGAGGGGTAAACTTCAACGTAGAGCGTGTTGTCAAAAATGTGCAGAAAACTGTAAAAGTATGTAATGTAAGAGCATGTTGTCCACAAATGTTAAAGTAAAAAATTAAAAACAATTCGATCATGCATAGCAATGTTAGAAATGCAAAGAAAGGCGAGAAAAAAAAAATGGAAAACGTCATTGGATAGTCGCAAAGCAATATCGGCGGTGCCTAAAAATAGGGTATACGTGAAAAACAAGTGAAAACTACATAATTATTTGGCCTTTTCTGTTGTCCAAAATGTGAAAAAGCGCCTTACTATAGCCTTACCTTCGGCCAAAAAGTAAAACATTTCAAACACTTGAAATTCGCACAGCAGCATCGGCAGGGCTTAAAAATAAGGTTGGTGCAAAAATAAAGTGGGGAAAAAAGTGTAAGGGTTCTAGTTTTTGGGGACTTTTTTTCCGTCCAAAATGTAAATAAAAAACGCCTTACTATAGCCTAACCTTCGGCCCCAAAATTCCAGAATTTCAAACATGTCGAAAACACTCGAAACTCGCATAGCAGCATCGACAGGGCTTAAAAATAGGGTTTGTGCAAAAATAAAGTGAAGAAAGTGTAAAGGTCCTAGTTTTTGGGGACTTTTTTGCCGACTTTTTTTTCGGTCCAAAATGTCAAATAAACGCCTTACTATATGTATAGCCAAAGTTCCAAATTTTCAAACATGTCGGAAACACTTGAAACTCGCACAGCAGCATTGGCAGGGCTTAAAAATAGGATTGGTGCAAAAATAAAGTGAAAAAAGGGTACATTTCCTAGTTTTTGGGGACCTTTTTGCCGTCCAAAATGTGAAAAAAATTGCCTTACTATAGCCTTACCTTCGGCCCAAAAATGCCAAATTTTCCAAAA
>JAFBJU010000340.1:2788658-2804196 GCA_016785305.1 Colistium nudipinnis | reverse complement strand
GGCCCTGCCGATGTTACTGTGTGAGTTTCGAGTGTTTTTGACTTTTTGACTTTTTTTACATTTTTTACATTTTTTTTTACATTTTTTACATTTTTTTTTACATTTTTTACATTTTTTTTTACATTTTTTACATTTTTTTTTACATTTTTTACATTTTTTTTTACATTTTTTACATTTTTTTTTACATTTTTTACATTTTTTTTTACATTTTTTACATTTTTTTTTACATTTTTTACATTTTTTTTTACATTTTTTACATTTTTTTTTACATTTTTTACATTTTTTTTTACATTTTTTACATTTTTTTTTACATTTTTTACATTTTTTTTTACATTTTTTACATTTTTTTTTACATTTTTTACATTTTTTTTTACATTTTTTACATTTTTTTTTACATTTTTTACATTTTTTTTTACATTTTTTACATTTTTTTTTACATTTTTTACATTTTTTTTTACATTTTTTACATTTTTTTTTACATTTTTTACATTTTTTTTTACATTTTTTACATTTTTTTTTACATTTTTTACATTTTTTTTTACATTTTTTACATTTTTTTTTACATTTTTTACATTTTTTTTTACATTTTTTACATTTTTTTTTACATTTTTTACATTTTTTTTTACATTTTTTACATTTTTTTTTACATTTTTTACATTTTTTTTTACATTTTTTACATTTTTTTTTACATTTTTTACATTTTTTTTTACATTTTTTACATTTTTTTTTACATTTTTTACATTTTTTTTTACATTTTTTACATTTTTTACTTTTTTGGCTGACATAAGGCTATAGTAAAGCGTTTTTTGTCCATTTTTTAAATTTTTGACGACATGCTTTACTATGACGTTTTCACTTTTTTCCACTTTATTTTCGCATGTACCCTATTTTTAGGCCCTGCCAATGTTACTGTGTGAGTTTGGAGTGTTTTTGACTTTTTGAAATTTTTGACATTTTTGGCCGACATAAGGCTATAGTAAGGTGTTTTTTGTGAAATTTTGGACATTTTGTCGACATTCTTTACCATGAAGTTTTCACTTTATTTTCGCGTTTGCCCTATTTTTAAGCCCTGTTGATGTTACTGTGTGAGTTTCGAGTTTTTTTTGACTTTTTGACATTTTTGGCATACATAAGGCTATAGTAAGGCCTAATTGTCAAATTTTTTGAATGTTTGACGACATGCTATACTATGACTTTTTCACTTTATTTTCACAACTATCCTATTTTTAGGCCCTGCCGATGTTACTGTGTGAGTTTCGAGTGTTTTTGACTCTTTGACATTTTTGGCTGACATAAGGCTATTGTAAGGCGTTTTTTGTGAAATTTTTGACATTTTGTTGACATACTTTACCATGAAGTTTTCACTTTTTTTTCCGCATCTACCCTATTTTTAGGCCCTGCCGATGTTACTGTGTGAGTTTCGAGTGTTTTTGACTTTTTGACATTTTTTGCTGACATAAGGCTATTGTAAGTAGTTTTTTGTGAAATTGTTGACATTTTGTTGACATACTTTACCATGAAGTTTTCACTTTTTTTTTCTCGCATCTACCCTATTTTTAGGCCCTACCGATGTTACTGTGTGAGTTTCGAGTGTTTTTGACTTTTTGACTTTTTTTACATTTTTTACATTTTTTTTTACATTTTTTACATTTTTTACATTTTTAACATTTTTGGCTGACATAAGGCTATAGTAAGGCGTTTTTTGTGAAATTTTGTTGACATACTTTACCATGAAGTTTTCACTTTTTTTTTTCGCATCTACCCTATTTTTAGGCTCTGGAGATGTTACTGTGTGAGTTTCGAGGGTTTTTTACTTTTTTACTTTTTTGACATTATTGGCCGACATAAGGCTATAGTAATGCGTTTTTATCACTTTTTTTTAGAATTTTTGACGACATCCTAAACTATGACATTTTCACTTTTCTCACTTTATTTTTGCATCTACCCTATTTTTAGGCCCTGGTGATGTTACTGTGTGAGTTTCAAGTGTTTTTGACTTTTTTGACATTTTTTTGCATTTTTGACATTTTTTACATTTTTTACATTTTTTACTTTTTTGGCTGACATAAGGCTATAGTAAAGCGTTTTTTGTCCATTTTTTAAATTTTTGACGACATGCTTTACTATGACGTTTTCACTTTTTTCACTTTATTTTCGCATGTACCCTATTTTTAGGCCCTGCCAATGTTACTGTGTGAGTTTCAAGTGTTTTTGACTTTTTGACATTTTTGACATTTTTGGCTGACATAAGGCTATAGTAAGGCGTTTTTTGTGAAATGTTTGACATTTTGTTGACATACTTTACCATGAAGTTTTCATTTTTTTCGCATCTACCCTATTTTTAGGCCCTGGAGATGTTACTGTGTGAGTTTCGAGTGTTTTTTACTTTTTGACTTTTTTGACATTTTTGGCCGACATAAGGCTATAGTAAGACGTTTTTTGTGAAATTTTTGACATTTTGTTGACATACTTTACCATGAAGATTTCACTTTATTTTCGCATTTACCCTCTTTTTAAGCCCTGCTGATGTTACTGTGTGAGCCTCAAATATTTTTGACTTTTTGACTTTTTGACATTATTGGCCGACATAAGGCTATAGTAAGTCATTTTTGTCAATTTTTTGAATTTTTGACGACATGCTTTACTATGACGTTTTCACTTCTTTTCACTTTATTTTTGCATCTACCCTATTTTTAGGCCCTGGCGATATTACTTTGCGAGTTTCGAGTGTTATTGACTTTTTGACATTTTTGAAATTTTTGGCTGACATAAGGCTATAGTAAGGCGTTTTTTGTGAAGTTTTGGACAATGTGTCGACCTACTTTACCATGAAGTTTTCACTTTTTTCATTTTGTTTCCGCATCTACCCTATTTTTAGGCCCTGATGATGGTACTCTGAGTTTTGAGTTTTTGGCATTTTTGACATTTTTGGCCGACTTAAGGCTATAGTAAGGCGTTTTTATCAAATCTTGGAAATTATGACTACATACTTTACCATGAAATTTTAACTTTTTTCTCTTTTTTTTCGCATCTACCCTATTTTTAGGCCCTGCCGATGTTATTGTGTGAGTTTCAAGTGTTTTTGACTTTTTGACTTTTTTTTACATTTTTGGCCGACATAAGGCTATAGTAAGGCGTTTTTTGTGACATTTTTGAAATTTTGTTGACATACTTTACCATGAAGTTTTCACTTTTTTTTCGCATCTACCCTATTTTTAGGCCCTGGCGATGTTACCTTGCGAGTTTCAAGTGTTTTTGACTTTTTGACATTTTTGGCCAACATAAGGCTATATGAAAAAATATCATTTTTCGTTTTCGCATCTACCCTATTTTTAGGCCCTGACGATGGTACTCTGAGTTTCGAGTTTTGGGCATTTTTGACATTTTTGACAGTTTTGGCCAACATAAAACTATAGTAAGGCGTCTTTTGTGAATTTTAAACATTTTTGACAACATGCTTTACTCTGACATTTTCATTCTTTTCATTTTATTTTCGCATGTACCCTATTTTTAGGCCCTGGCGATGTTACTGTGCGAGTTTCAAGTGTTTTTGACTTTTCAACCTTTTTTTTTACATTTTTGGCCAACATAAAACTATAGTAAGGCGTTTTTTGTCAATTTAAAAAAAAAAATTGACGACATGCTTTACTGTGACGTTTTCACTTTTTTCACTTTATTTTCGCATGTACCCTATTATTAGGCCCTGCCGATGTTACTGTGCGAGTTTTTTGTGTTTTTGACTTTTTGACATTTTTGGCCTTTTTGGCCGACATAAGGCTATAGTAAGGTGTTTTTTGTGAAATTTGGGACATTTTGTCCACATACTTTACCATGAAGTTTTTACTTTTTTCATTTTGCTCCCGCATCTACCCTATTTTTAGGCCCTGCCGATGTTACTGTGTGAGTTTCCAGTGTTTTTGACTTTTTGACATTTTTGCAATTTTTTATATTTTTGACATTTTTGGCTGACATAAGGCTATATAGTAAGGCGTTTTTTGTCAATTTTTTAGAATTTTTTGACCACATGCTATACTATGATGTTTCATTTTATTTTGGCATCTACCCTATTTTTAGGCCCTGCAGATGTTACTGTGCCAGTTTTTAGTGTTTTGAAATGTTTGACTTTTTGGATGACATAAGACTATAGTAAGGCATTTGTCAAATTTTGACGACATTCTTTACCATGAAGTTTTCACTTTTTTTCCCTTTAGTTTCGCATCTACCCTATTTTTAGGCCCTGCCAATGCTAGTGTGCAACTTTCGAGTGTTTTGAAATGTTTTAGTTTTTGGCCGACATAAGGCTATAGTAAGGCAATTTTTGTAAATTTTTTTGAATTTTTGATGACATGCTATACCATGAAGTTTTTCACTTTTTTCCCACTTTATTTTCGCATCTACCCTATTTTTAGGCTCTGCCGATGTGCGAGTTTTGAGTGTTAAGAAATGTTTTGCTTTTTGGACGACATAAGGCTATAGTGAGTTTTTTTGTCAATCTTTAGAATTTTTTACGACATGCTATGCTATATACTATGACGATTTTCACTTTTTTCACAATCTATACTATTTTTAGGCCTTGCCAATGCTCCTGTGATAGTTTCAAAGTGTTTTATACTTTTGGCTGACACAAGGGTATAGTAAGGCGTTTTTTGTCAAATTTTGGACGACATGCTATACTATGATATTTTCACTTTTTTTTCATCTTTACCTTATTTTCTCGCTCTGCCAACGTTGCTATGCACGTTGCTAAAATGTTTGACTTTTTCAACATTTTTGGATGACATACTATAGTAAGGCGTTTTTTGTCCAATTTTGGATATATATATGCTATACTATGAAATGTTTTACTTTTTATCTTCTTTTTGTGTCTTAATTTATTCTGCTAAGTAAAGAAATGCAAAGAAACTAATTCAGTATAACAAAATAACTTTTAATATAACGTACTATGTATTTGCTCAAGTCAAGTTAAACTGTCACATCATATTCAGCTAGCCAAGATCATTATCATATGAAAATAATAACGTTAGAAAGCACAGGTCCATGGAGAGAGAGAGGAGGAGCAGAAGGCTGGAAGTACACCTAAAAAATAAAATAGTAATGATGAGGGGAATTATCATCAGGGCAGCAAGAGTTTTCTAGTCACACATCCGGACGACTCAGCTGACCTCTGTCAGTGAGTTTCTTCTTACGAAACATCCTGAATCAAATTCCTAGGAAAACTGGAGGAGACGGAAGAAAACCAAATTAGTAACATGTATTGAAGAGATATGAATGTATACATATCAAAGACTATTCATACCCAATTATACCTAGGAAATAGTGTAGTTATATGTTCTATCACAATCTTAAGCTGCTGTTTGAAGTATTTCTTTAGGCCTAAAGACCTATTGTACACTTGCAATTTGCAGTACAATTGTAAAATATGTGTTGAAAAGCACAAGTATGGGACGTTAGCTCACCGGGTAAGGCTGTAGGTTCATGAGCAGGAGGCTTATGGATGGTCTGCGACCATGGCTCCATGAATCTGACAGTCCATGAACCAACATCCTTATCAGGTGCGCCACATACACTTTTTCTTTTTTTCTGTGGATTTCATTTCCTATCACCAGGGTTTGTGAAATAGGTCCTGAAATTCGCACATGCTGGATCTGTACAGCTGGCTTTAGATAAATAAACCACAGCCCGAGTTAAAGCTGTCGATACTTTGACTGATAATCACCAAACACAGACGCATCTGCACGTCTCTTTAAAAACACACAAACTCGTCGAAAGTCATGATGAACAGGACAAGGTGTTACTCAGGAACCAGCTGCATTCATAAAGCCACCGTCATTAAGGGCCGCGGCGCTCGTGCTCAGATACAATCTCCTTCAAACGCCCACTGGCCTGTCAATCAGTACACACTCGACGGTCATTACAGACACTACAGCAACCCACTTCTACTGCCCCCTACGCCCTTAGGCTCGCTTTGCTGTCCCATGTAGCCAAACACATATTCATCTGCGCTGTCCACCACTCGTGGAGTGACAGGGAGTACCAGCACAAAGGCCGTGAATAATGGAGGCAAAAGTGCCCAACTCCTTTCCTCAACGCTTTTATCTGCAACAATTACAGAGTCACACGGTGTGCCAGGGGCTGGAGATGTGTTGGCTATTTTTCTAATCTTCCACCTTTCCCCAAATACTCTTAACCGCTATTTTGCCAAAACACAACTGGGGATGATAAGCTGGGTGTCTCGTGATTACTGTGCGACAGGTTAGTATGGTGTTATCAGGATAATTTGTCAATCATCAAAACAACGGTGTAATGGGACTTTAGATTTAGTTGTTACTTGTGTACATGTTGTGACGCAGCGTAGCATTTTCACATTGCTGATGGGAAAACTTTGTTTTCCCTATGTGATTTTCCTTTTTTTTTCACAAATAAAGTAATCGTTTAAGAACTTGCATTGTGTTTCATTTATCCTATTACACATTCCCTATGCTTGTTACTGTTGCAGCTCTTGTTAACTTCACTCTCACAGGGATCTATCTGAAGCTACTAGCCTGCTGAAGGGGTCACTCGGCCGTTCATCCAGGCAATGCCAGTTTAAAAACTTGTGACGAATACAGTTAACAACGCGTAGGAGTATCTAGGCTACCATAAATGAAATCATAGGAAGTATTTCCACATAAATGAATGGCTTTCTCTCAGCATTGAGAATTGTTTCGGTCTAACTTAATTTATATGGTAATCAACTTTAATTACTAGGGTTGGTTTGCCTTATTCTCATGGTTCAGTCCAACCTACTGTACTTGTGTTAGGTGTATATATATATATAATATAAGTTATAAAAGTTACAAAAACATTGCTTGACTTTATTTTCTGCGGTTTGGTTTAATTCAACATTATGTCCAACAAATTTCACAGCAGTAAAATCAAATCAGTAAATCAAGTATTTTCAAGCCAGGTCATTTAAGTTTACCACAATAAATTGCTGTAAGCTGAAGAACAGCACCTCAATCTAAGGGACATACCTTTTATGATTTAATAACATTACTTGAAATAACCACTTTCAAGTTCTTTGAATGGGGCGCTTTCTATTCACATTTAACATTCTCCTTAAACATGTGCATAAAGCTTGCACCTGTAGTGCAATGTATTGGTGAACAGACAGAAGCAGAAAATAAAAAAAATATTAAAAGTATGTTTCCTTATCAGAATGAGGGACATTTCCGAAGTCACCAGTGAACACAGTTCTTTTAAGGATAGGCCTGACATTTGAAGTTTAGCATAAGAAAATAAATCTCTCAGGTGAGGATGAGGTTGATAATGAAGGTTTTGCGGTAGCAATGATTGTCTTTTTGGAGGCCTACAGAAAAGCAAGTACTTGTACTCTTGCAGATAGTTTGTTTTCATTTAGTTCCACAATTGATCTTCTGTAAAACTTCAAATGTGTATTTAGGCTCTGGAGGGTAGCTCAGGTTTCGCACCTAAACAAGACCTGGCCTCATTGCCACTGCAAAAGGTACATTTCTTAGCTCATCCAGCACTTTCACCACCTCCACCACAGTACCAACATATCCGGGATCCTACCTGGGTCCTGCACCTTTATGGCGATGACGAGGCTTCCCAACACAGATTCCATGCCATGGCTGGACGGCTGTTTTCGCCATTGGTCTGGGAGAAAACAAAAAGATGCAATGTTCATTCACTTGTGTGCATTAAATAGATTTGTTTACGGCACGAGTCAGGTTTACTGTAAAATAGCGATCACGAAATTGGCATTGGCAATGCGATATTGCAAGGTGACAACAGCAATGGCAAGTCCTTATGTTTCATTATAAGGCACACATATTAACTTGCACTCAAGGATGAACCGGTTAGAATAAGGTGGTTACTGCACCAAACACGTTTTTGGCAATATCTCACACTTGCAATAATCACGACAATTTCACTCAAATATCTAACCGGCACATAAAAAGTATCAGCATAAAAATAAACCAGTGATAAAAGTCCTTGTTATGCAGTATAACCCATTTCAGAAGGCTGCTTATTATTAATATTATAACATTTAATCTTTATTATTAAATGTATTATTAAGGGTCATTATGAAGTGTGTTTCTTGCTATGGACAGAACACAAAAATCACAAAACTCCCGACAAATAGCTCAAACAAAAATGAGAGCGGTGGACGGCAGTGTGTGAAAGAAGTATTTTTAAGGCCCATAAATTAAATAACACGAGATTTTTTTTTTCTCGGACATTTTATCCCCACACACCAAGACACACAAGTATCACGTTCACGGTCAAGCACTTGCAGACGTTATCCAAAGGAAATGTCAGCGTACGAGTCTACACGTCAAGGCGTCTTGCGCAGTGTCCATCATCTGCTCTCAGTCATTCTCAGCGCGTCCGCTCAACCACTCCGCAGTACCGACTCAATGAGTTTCTAAAGTCACTCGGCGGGAATACCGTAACGAACATTACACAGTCCAAACGCATCTCACCGAACAGAACCCTTTTTTTTCCCCCCGATGCACCCAGCGGTCACCGCGGAGGGTCCGCATCCGCGTTTGAGCTCGTTAGCCGGACCCAGCGCGCACCTGTCGCTCGCGCCCCGTTTAGGCATTGTGTCACTCAAAGCGAGCTGGCCCCATTATGAGTCGTCATCGCGGTCCAACGACAATACTATAAACTATTTCCGAGGAGAATACTCCCAAAAGTGCACTTACACAAAATGAGACTTTGTCACAGTTATAATATTAAATGTAGTACCCCTCCCCCTCGTTAATTAGCGCACGCAAGCGTTGATGGACGGCTTATTAACTCCGGTTAAATGCAACACCGAAAAGCAGACGGAACATGGCTCTAAAGATGTACTAGCTGTAGATGTAACGGCTGGCGCTATTTATTAACCGCGTATCATTTGCATGTAGATGGATTACGATGGATTTCTGCTCACCTGCTCCATGTGCACGCCGATGGTGTATCCGCCAGGCATGTCTTCTCGTGATGACAGCCGCGATATTTCCGGGTACCTGTAGAATTTAAGACGAGTTAAGTCGTTCGATTTCATGTTGATACTACACGAATCACATTCACCTCGGAAACGTGCTATTATAACGACACACAACATTGTACCATTACACAACTTCACCAGCCAGCAAATATCCCTTTGTTTTGTTGAGCTTGCTCACCACTAATGCCGTCACAGCAACACACAACCAAAAACGCTCACGCTCTCACACACACACACACACACACACACACACAAAAGTGTGAACCAATCTTTCACCAACTCAGCACCAGAAAATGTTGAAAAAAAATTATTAAGATAACCAGTTGTTTACAATGCTTAATAGTAAGTATTGATAGTCATATGGAGCAGTGTAGAAACAGCAGCAGCTGTGTCACAAGGTGACATAATGCACAGCAGTTCAGTCCCTACTCTCTACTGTGGTATGACAGGGATTAAAACCAACTGTGGCAAAGAAGCTAAAGCTGTGCCCACCGTTAATAATCCCATCGTAATGCATCTTCATTCCAAAGCAAACGCACTTCAGGATACATATCTCTGCAGTATGATGGAGGAGAGCTGAAAGGCCAGCCCGTGGCAGGAGAAGGAGGAGGCCATAAAGCTGACAATATCTTCAATATCAATCTTCACTATCCCTGGACCTCACCGATGGGAAAGGAGGAGGGCGCAAAGGGGCTTCGTTGAACAACGTATGAAACGTACGAAAGGCTGCCCAAATAATTATAATTGCACATTAGGCCTTCGAAACATGGCTTTTTTTCTTTTTTAAATGGCTCTGAAACGGTTTCTTTCATTTGTTGCGTTTGTTGAAAAACACATATTTCTGAAAAAAAAGAAAAAAAAGAAAAGAAAATATACATCCAGGCAGAGCAAATTACCTCACAGGTCTAAATCATTTTGTATAATGCTGCGTGGTCTCTGGGACGATGGGAGCCGATTGCTCTAAATTATAATGAGCTCCTGGAAGATAGATTGGTCTAGACAAATTATTTTCCAGGGAAATATATGTTGCCTGTTGTTGTTCTGTGTTTCCAATCAGACCTGACAGCTAATCAGCCCACCATTAATAAGACCCAGACTCCATTTCGAATGAGACGTCTGAAACACAGCAACTCCCATCAAGGAGAAGCTTGCCAACAACAAGATGACAGTGTGACAAACATATTGTGAAATAATAATCAAATAAATAGCCACCTACTTCAATGATATGTTACAGATGATGTTAATGATACAGAGAGACAGACATGGAGGGAAAGGAGGACAAAACAAACATTGGTAAATATCAACTGAAAAACACTGTCACTGTTAAGGTAGATTTTTTTTTTTTTTTTTTTTTTAACAATTCTGGATGCATCCACTCTGAGATGTTGTTATTCTTAAATGATTCAAATCATAAAAAGGATATACATCCTAAGGGGCTGAAAAAAATCCTTCTCTCCACAAGTCTCAGTTCCTGTCCATCTTTGAGGAAAGGCTGAAACATGCATACATAGAAAGTGTAAGGCGTGAAATCCACAGTTATAATTATTCACTAAAATAGACTCAGGCCAAGCCAAAATGAAGCTTCACGAACTGCTTTAACATTAAATGAAGCAATTAGATTATTAATACTTTTTAGCGTTTTCACCGCCAACTTCTCTATTCGCACAATTGACTGCCACAGCTGAATAGCATAAGAGTTGAGTTTTTTCTGCTTCTGAATTCAACCTTTCATTTGTAAGAGCTGTTTTTCCTTCACTTTGAGGAATACTTGCACTCACTGGTTAATGGTCCATTTTGTGCCCTTATCTGCAACATTGGACTGAAAGAGATTCCCATCCCACAAAAAGGAAAGAATGAAGAAGTCATGAGATGAAACGAGAACCATTAATGCAATTTATAACGTATGGACGTGTATTACTCTATTACAACTTAAAAAAACAAACAAATGGCGGATTTTAAGTTAGGGATCCTTTTCAAAGGCCTTTCCTGCCAAATAAATCGATTCTGTTTTCTGAAATGTGCCCTGGATTTGAAACAGATGTGTTACAACCAACACGTTTTGTTTGTTTGTCCTGTTCCCGATTCTGGCATACAATTTTTCCTCCGATTCAAGTTGAACATGGAGCGTCGGCGAGACTTCGGCAATCTTGTCTGTCCAGTGGGAGCTCTCCCCGAGTGTTTACATGTGCTGCAAATACAGATGCACACACAAACACACACACACAGAGACACTGTTTCTCACAGGCTCACCACACGACACAACACGACTTGTGAACGTGCAGGGACACACTCCGCCAGCTAAATGGGAGCGTACACCAGGCTCTGGCCGGACGAGGTGCTGAATATAGTCAGCTATAATGATATTCCCAGAAGAACCATTTAGCTTTGGAGGAGGATAATACTGCTCAGCTGCCTTCCTGATTGTCAAAGGGAATTAATTTGCTTACACTCTCTCCTCTGGGAAAAGCATTGTTATATTTTATATTCTCTGTATTCACTGTGTTAAGCGAAGGAGAGAGACCAGTCAATCAGGTTCTGGTTTGACGGGCTTCATGTGTTGACTTAATGACGCATAGTGTGATAACACAAAGCGGCCAATGAACCGTTACTTCTCCACCTCTCGTGCCGTGCATTACAACTGTGTTCATTATTCACATTAAACACGTGACTTGACTCTTGAATCTGTGGCCGATAAGCAAACGCGCATCTGAAAGAAAAAAAAAAAAAAAAAAAGGAAAAATATAAAATAAAAACGTAATTTTCTCCTGATATCACAGTTGCCTCCAATTAAATCAAAACACAATTGAGGAAGCTCACCAAATGCACAAGGGGTCTTCTATCTGTACTTGTTCTCGACAGCCACCGTCTCACACCTTGTCAATTGGGGGAACTCTGTTTGAACAACTGCTCAGACTCAGGCTTTTTTTTTTTTTTTTACATAATTTGATTAAATTCAATTAGGCTTAATTTTATTGGTATAGCATCAACTCACAACATACAATATCTGGAGACACTTTACACACTAAGGTCTTGACTGTATATGATATGAAAGAGGGAAAACCAACATTTCCCACGATGAGAAAGAGAGAGAGAAAAAAATCCATAACTGACACCACTACTGACCTGTGTGTGTGTGCGTGCGTGCGTTCGTGTGTGTGTGTGTGTGTGTGTGTGTGTGTGTGGAGAGAGCAAGAGAGAGACAGAGAGCGAGAGAGTGTATAAGACAGGTCATTTTGTACAACAACATATTGTGTTGTAGAGTAAAAAAAAATATATATAAAAAAAAAAAAAATACAATAAAAAAAAAACATGGTTTACTGGGTTGTTTTTAGACCCCCCCCCCCTGCGTTTTTGTGGTCTGGTCCGAGCAATATTTTGAAAAGAAGATGCTGTGTTAAGCGTAAAGCTCATCCTGGGAAAGCCTTTTAAAGCAGTTACACCTGCAGCATCGGTAAGTCCGTGATCCATGTACAGTGGTCTATGTACAACATGGACGGAAGAGTATGTGCGCAGAAGTCCAATCATACGTATCTTCGAGTGTCCCTCCTGCACAGTATCTTTTTGAACGACCGCCTGAAGTCATTGTTGAAGATGGTGTAAATGATGGGGTTGAGGGCGCTGTTGCAATAGCCAAACCAGAAAAAGAACTTGAACAATGTGTCTGGCACGGGGCAGGACTCGCACAGCGTCATCAGCATGTACGTAAAGAAAAAGGGAAACCAGCAGATGACAAACACGCCGATGACCACAGCCAGGACGAAGGTGAACCGCTTCTCCCGGTTCTGCCGGCCCTTCCAGCGGCTTCCTCTGGTGCTCTGCATCCACTTGGGGGCCTCGCTGTCTCCCGGCTTGATCTGGCTCAGTTTGGATTTCCCCTTGGACGATTTCTTCTTGATTGAGCAGGGATTTTTCACTTTGTGGTCGGACGACGACGACTCCTCAATGTCCACCCCGTTGACCTCTTCTTTCTCCCCGTTCGCTGCTCCTCCTCCACCTCCTCCGGCTCCTCCTCCGGCTCCTCCTCCTCCCGCTCCTCCCGCTCCCTTCTTCAGTTCGATATCCTGTTTGCCGTTTACTTTCTCGGGGCAGAGGTGCTCCTCAGCGCCCACGCCGTTCTCCCTTGCGTCCGCTGCAGCAACGGTGGCCGTCTTCGGCTTCCTGTCCCCCGGAGGCGCCCGTGTCCTCTTTTTGGCAATCTGGTAGATCCGCACGTAGACCAGCACCATGATGACACACGGGAGGAAGAAGGAGCCGATGCAGGAGGAAATGACGTACCACTTATCATTATTGATCTTACACACGGGGTCCTTCTCGCTGTTTTCTTTCTCCATAGTGATCAGAGGCGGGAAGGAGATGACTGCCGCTATGACCCACACAATGAAGATGATGCACTTGATGCGGCGCGGCGTCCTCTTCAGGTTGTACTCGATGGCCTGTGTGATGGACCAGTAGCGATCCAGGCTGATGGCACAGAGGTGGGCGATGGAGGCGGTGCAGAAAAGCACATCAAGTGCCAGGTATATTTCGCACCACACCTCGCCAAAGTACCAGTATCCCATGAGCTCGTTGGCCAAGGAGAAAGGCATCACGAGGGTGGCCACCAAAATGTCCGCCGACGCCAGGGACACCAGGAATAAATTCTGCGGCGCCCTCAGGGCCCGGCTTGTAAACACGGCGATGACCACCAGCACGTTGCCAAACACTGTGAGCAGGATCATGATCCCCACCAGCACCGTGAGAGGCAGGGACATTCGGAGGCCGTAAGGGGCCGCCTCTGGAAGGGTCTGGTTGGTGTCGTTGTTAAACTCCATAGGAGCGGTTTGGCCCACTTCCTGATCGAGTTCAACCGAGGTTAACAAATATCATCCACCAGGAAGGACGGGCACAGTGGCTCACAGCTGTGCTGAGAAAGAGAGAGAGAGAGAGAGAGAGAAAGAAAGAGAGAGAGAGAGAGAGAGAGAGAGGGGGGGTCGACAGAATCACTCCTCTGAGGCTCTCCTCTATGGATTTTTCTCTTTTAGTTTGCCCTGCCTCCACAAGGAAAAGCTCTAAAATGCCTTATAAGTCTGGCCACTTCATCTGGATACGCGAGGAAACGAAGAGCTCTAGACCCACACAATTATCTCTTCTTCTTTTTTTTTTTCCATTACTTCTAAAATATACGAATTCACTCCCTTGAAAAACCCGCGCATTGAAAGAAAAAAAAAAAAAAAAAAAAACATCACATAAAGTGTGAAAAAACGATCCTACCTGGTGACGACGAGCTCTCCAGTGCCGGGGACGCACGGGCTGGGAAAAACGGTCAGTAGTGGGCAACTTCTTGTTCTTCTTCTTCTTCTTCTTCTTCAGGCAGATGAGTAGGGAGCAGAGGAGCTCCATGTCAGGTGCCCCCTCTGCGTGTCGCACTGGGATGCCCGGGCTGCTGCGGAGCCTGGTGCCGGTGGTGGTGGTGGTGCTGCTACTGCTGCTGGTGCTGATGGAGCGTTAATCATGTTATCCCGTCGCCGCCGCCGCGCTGTGTGCCTGTGTGTGTGTGTGTGTCTGCCGGCGGAGCCTCTCTCCGCTCCGTGTACGCCACTCCCTCTCTTTATAGCCCGCACGCTGCAAAAAGTGTCCCCCGCTCCTCCTCACCGGGTCACCGTGCGTCCACACAGTGTCAACACACGCGCACGCACGCACGCACACCCATGCGGGTGTGACAACATGGGACACTGCCGAGAATAACATCAGCTGGCAGGGATGACAAAGGGGGGAGGGTGGGACACAAGAAATGAATGTCGGAAATGAACCAACGTGAGCTGGAAATATAAATTAAATGAAATGTGTTCTTACACACGAGGACATGCACTGCACAGGCAAAATAACTACAACACATACAGCATGCCCTATGGCTTCAAAACAATAGGTTAAATTGCGTGTAATAAATCCTGTTAACACGTATCAATTGTCTATGTTTTTACCAGGTGTAGCATACTGCCATAAATTCCGCAATAGTGAGAATAAATACAGGATGCCATAACTAGTTTTTGGACTCTGATAGTAATCAATGAATTGGATATTTCTGAGTTTGTATTTGGCAATGCGTTGTGCCCATAGACACAGTGAACAACATCACCACTGAGAGCGAGGTGATCAGCTCACCCTTGAAACACGGAGCAATTTAGGCAGGCATTAGAGCAACATTTAAATACACATTCAAAGGGAATGTCATTAAATACAGCGGCAGTGCAGTAATCAGCACAGACAGGAAATGAAAAAAAAAAGGAACGTCAATGAGGAAAATATAAAGCGCAGTCGAGAAATGGATCGTGAGAAGTGCTGTTTAATTTGGTAGTAAAAAAAAAAGTAAAAAAGTAAAATCAAATGTGCTTGGACTGTGATCATGACAGTCCAGTTAAGTCGGATCCAAGTTTATTTTTCCGAGCTGCAAATATTAAGGCTAATTTTAATGTTTTTTTATCTATGTATTTTACCAGTAAGAAATCCTGCCGATGAACTGCTGTTATCTATTTTATTTTTTTCTTTAATTTGATTGGAAAA
>JAFBJU010000340.1:2693896-2788520 GCA_016785305.1 Colistium nudipinnis | reverse complement strand
GATAGATAGATATATATATATATATTACTTTTCCAATCAAATAAAGAACAAAATAAAATAGATAACAGCAGTTCATCTATCTATCTATCTATATATATAGGAATGAACTTCCCTGACTTTAAATAGACACAATATATAGGCACCACTGTTGGGGACAGACATTTCTTGCAGTGCGGCAGGCAGCACTCCGTTGCTAAGCAGCAGCCAGAGCCACACCACATGGATATCAGCGTTTTATTACTTTGTCCAAACTTAATTTATTGATCCAGCTCTGGCACCTCGTGTACAACAGAGGATGGAGTCCCCAAACACTGTCAGCAGCAGACCTCGGACTGATTCACAGAGCTGGATTTGATGAGGGTCTGCCCTGAGGAAATACAAGGGGAGAAGCTACTTTTCTGTTTAAAGATGTGAGTGCAGTGGCACAAACGGGCTCAGGCTAAATGTTATCCTCCCTGTGCAGCAGCGTAAGAGATGTACGCTCTGTTTGAGGATCCATATTTGGACACAACACTCATACTGAAGTGAAATAACGTAAATTATCATTTGAGGCCTGATGGCCCCACCTCGGTTAAAAATGCCTTGTGATTATCAAGGGGGATGGAGTAACGGTTTTACCATATTAATTCACATTATTATATTACTTTATTTTTTTGAATAAAAATGCACAGGTCTTCTCTTTGACAAACTTTCAACAACGTTTAACTTGATCATACAACATATCCACTTTTTTTTTTTTTTTTTTTTTAACTTTACTCAATATTTTCTACATGAGAGAAGGTGTGAAACAGCTTAAGGAAGCACGTTTAACTGCTATTTTAATTTGTGAACAACTGGCTTAAGTTGGGGTGTGACCAAAATGGAATAAACCAGCAGTAAGTGGGAAGATGTGTAGGAGATTTTGAGATTTCTGATCAAAAGTTAAATGCTTTAACTTGAATCTGACTGATTACTTTGAAAATAAAATCCAGCACCATTTCCCTGCTCTTTTTTGGATAGCACTGACAGTTTTTGTTTTCTCATCCTTTGAGCAAATCAACAAAAAAGGAAAAACAACACGTCTTCAGATTTCACCCATCAGGGGATTCATCATTTTCCAGACTCACAGAGTTTTCCTGGAACTGGAGCCCCATCTCACCGCAAAAGCTCAGACTCGCAGTCACACGGTTTAGTGTATTATGAGTGTTGCTTTTCTGTGGTAAAGTTAAAACTCACTCTGGGAGGTTTGACTCGGAGGAGGAAATTCCTCAGACACTACAGAAGGACACAGAGTGCAGTGCCCATCTTCAGGGTGTGCTGGATATGTACGAGACCCATGGCACCATGCTCAGAGGATGAAAGTGACTTTGTCACGATGCTGACTCTCACACACATTTCGGTACGGTCACTGAATCTATGAAATACAGTATCTCCAAAATTTTGAGGTGGCTCGATGGGGTTTACTGTGGCTGTTTGCACGCGTGCATACGAGATAACTAAGTTACCCTAACCCTCTAAAAAATAAAATGCAAAAGAGAACGGTTTAGGTTTGCAGAGTCGCAGGGTGTGTCCATTTACTTTCTTAAGAAATGTTTAGAAGCAGTGGTTCAGTTACACTTTTGCAAAAGCACATTTGCATTGTCTATATAATATACAATATATAAAACATATAAAAATATTATTTTGCTACATGTCAGGAGCCTTTTTTTCCCCCTTAACTTAAGTGCATAAAAAAAAAAGAAATCTCTACTCACTCACACCACAGGTCTGTGATTTCCCAAGAGTCCAAGATCTTTGCTGGAAGGAAGAAAGAAGGAAAAATGGTTCAGTTAAACATGCAACAATCTTCAACTTTGTTTGAAGTCCTATTTCCCATATCGTCATTGTTTACATCTCAACAAGACAACATTTGCAATCGATTCTAAATGTTGTCTCTTTGGATGAAATGTGACCGGATGGACGATCTGATGATCTGTGGCGAGTGAAAGCTGAGGTCATAAAATCTCTCAGTATCCGAGAGCTGTGGTGTGAAAGGCTTTTAGGTGGAGGTAAGTGAATATTCAACATGCGAGACGCCTCGTCTGTCCAGTCGGAAAACAACATCCGCGGCTTTCTTGGTTATTGTTGGGTTTTTTTTTGCTTTTGTTTTAGGAAATATGATTGAAAAAACGTCCGCCCTTCTTAGAGCCTGACGATGCATGGAGAGCGCCGACAACAAGCGCAAGGACACAGTGACACCTGTCGTCTCCTGCAATAGCCTCGCAGGGAGACGCATGCAGGGACACACACGCACACAAAGCCGCCGTTTACACAGAGATGGGAAAACCGGGAGGGTGAGCACCTAGGAGTATTTTTTTTCTTCTTCTTCTTCTTCTTTTAGGTAACCTACTTACAGGAGATGGCGTTCTCAAAAAAACAACAACAATAACAACTGGGAATCTAGTACAAAATCCAGTGAAACGAGTCCGTAGGATGAAGTAAGTTCCTCCACGCCAAGAAACTTTGAGCGTGAGACACATTCAGCCCATGAAATAGGTTACCATTAGGGTTTCAAACCCGCCAGCGGGGGGCGGTGTTGCCTCAGAGCACAGAGCACGGCAGATCAGGCCACTGCTGATGAACAAAATGAAAACAGAAATATATATATATATTTATATATATATATATTTTTTTTTTCCATATATATATATTTATATATATATATATGGAAAAAAAACAAAAAAAACATTGGCTATATATATAAAAATCATACCTTTGTAGCGAAGAAGAAGAAGTGCAGCTCTGGTGCAAGTCAGCAATGAAAGCTAGAGGAGAAAATGAGAAAGAAGCAAGTTAGTGATGCTGCTCAGGTGCCCTGCTTTCACACCGATATTTATGAAATGTTTGTGGTATACCCCGTGCCGTTTCTCGGCAATACTGAATCATAAGCACACCACGTTATAAATTTGTAAATATTTATCGGTTTATTACAGTTAAAAAGATGTATGTACATACAGAACGTCACCAAACATGGTCATTTTCACTCTTTTGCAAAGTGGCACTCTGCGACTAGTTTGTTGCAGGATAAGTGTCTTACAATGGGACGGCATTGATAAAAGTTTGTCATTTCCAACCCAACACACAAACCGGTGTATTTATTTCCTCTTTTTTTTCCCATTTGCCAGGTATTACCAAGTGAAGGCATACAACCAAAAATAAAAACAACAGAAGGGTGGTGAACATAACAAACTGTTGTTAAACCGCCGGTCCAAATCCAAATCTGCAGCTTTGTACAGTATGTACACAGGATGAAGCACCTCAGACTGGACCTCTGTCACTGTGGTTAGCAAAGGAGACTGGCATAGAGGTAGTCATGTCTGCATCTGCGCTTCAAAGAGACAACTGACCCAAAAAATTCTGCTTCAACGTCTGTTCAATCCGTGGACCCAGATCCCTTTACCGACATTAAAGTAGGAAAGAAAAAATAGTATCTGTCTAAAGGTTCTGCTTGGTGCGCATATGGCAGTCAAGAAAATGTATGAAGATAGTGCGGAGAGGTGTGTGAGCAGTTGGAAATCATAGGGGGCTTACATTAAAGGGCTATTCCACCACAGCTTTCTCGTTTCAATTAAATAATTGTTTAATGTGCTTTCAAGGTGAGGAAAAAAAAAAAAAACTTAACTTGGGTTAGCCACATTACTTTTTTTTTTTTTTTTTATCTATTACATTTTACAATTTCATCATCTCAGACAGTTAAAGTAGATGGCCCCAGATCGACACTTTCATGATAACAAATCTGACAGGAATTGTGAATAGGTTCTGCTTTTGCGGAATAATAACAATGCAAGTCGAGTGAAAGTAAGTGAAATTCCCCTTTAATGCCAAAGACAAGTGAGATGAAAGCTAATGCACATCCAGTTGGAAGGATAATGGCATTATCTTTCATTGCACTACTTGACTTTTGTTTTGCAAAACTCTCGTCACATTACAGATTTTGTAATACTGAGTCTAGCGTTACGTCGGATTATTGTACAGAGTGAAAGGAAAAATAAGACGGAAAGAAACCAAAGACCCAAATTTACATCGTAACAACCAGTTGCTTCTCATCAAGTACAGTCGGTGGCCATAGACACAAAGAATAGCCAAACGAACACATAAAAAAAGACCATTAAGGCTGCTTGTCAATGTAGATTAAGTAGGATAAGCATTGCCACACAATGCTTCAATACCCTTCGCAATATACAAAAAGGGAGCATTTGCAGATACACCAGATAGCCACTAAATCAAAGTCCTCTATGCAAATACACCTGATTCTGACCCACACAAACCATGTCAAATTAGTTTTCACCATGCTTGGTTCCTGTACAAAATAACCAGGCAGGAAAAAGACAAGTTGTATGATCCAGAGAGGGGGGGGGGGGGGGAGCTTAAGGTGCCAAATTTCTGACCCACACAAACCATGTCAAATTAGTTTTCACCATGCTTGGTTCCTGTACAAAATAACCAGGCAGGAAAAAGACAAGTTGTATGATCCAGAGAGGGGGGGGGGGGTGGAGCTTAAGGTGCCAAATGACTTTGATTCTGCAATGCGCTCCATGGCCTAAAATCACAGACGATAGAAAAATAAACATCAATTATACTCCGATTATTTAGGACGCACCAGTATGCAATACAACGTCATTATTTTGATCCAACAACAGGTGGCACCTTCAACTGAACGGGCCAGTCTGTGATCTCCTACTCCACCACAGACTACATTCCAGGATCTGATAAATGCTGCCTGGTCAATTGGCCCCCCGTTCAGTTTCTGCCACCCCACCACAAGGCAATCATCATCATCATCAACCTCAGCGTCTTCACACACCGGCAATGTCAACCTTGCAAAAATGGCACACGCCAAAAGTAATGCAGAGAGACTGAATGTAAAAATGGGTCACAGCACTCGTGCTGCACACCTAATGCACAATCTCACCCATGAGTACTCATTGAAGGCATTTCCACACAATTGTTTACAGCTAGATGTAAATAAAATACACACACACGCAAAAAAAGAAACTTCCAAGGCTTTTATATAAAAACCCAGGAACGCAATGCCTCCGGTGTGTCGTCGAGCATAAACACAGAAAGCCCTTTTTACAATTCTTTTTGTGGTCTTCCCCCCCGACAGTCTTGTACTGTAGCTGCGTGAAGCTCAAATATGCATCTTGTCGTGTCGCCCCATCGTTGTGTACCAACGATTTGATCTGTGAGAAAACCCACCGGGCCAAAATCATAAAAGGTCAGTGGATTTTGTCCCTCGCCAGGTTTTTTTTTGAAGAAAGTCTGTATGCGTGTAGGGAGCAGATAGTTTCCTACCTCCTGCCTGCCCTCACTCAGCTCCCCTCTGTCTCGTACAGCATATGTTTCAGTCCAGGGAAAGCAGCAACAGGTTCTGCTGGTAAATTAGAAGCAGCGGTACATTTGTTTGCCCCCCATGCCAATTCCGCACAGAGGTGAGCTGTGGCGTGCTCATCACTCAGGCCTCCCGCGGAGGAGACCGGACCACAGCTCACCCAAAGCACGCCGAGCTGCTGCAAAGAAATAGGAGAGCCACACATTTCGATACAGCACTGAATCATGATTGAACCAAGTTTGGACGCAACATATTTTCCAATTAGAAATAAATGTTTTTTTGACTACCTTTTGTTGGGACTTTTAATGTACAGTCACTTGAAATAATACTAAATGAATACACTTTTTGTCATTTAGGAAAAAGAAAAACACTCGATGTTAATTGATTTAAAAGAAACAATGCTGATCAGGACTGCAATAGAAAAAAAGTAGGATATGGGAATTTTTAAACCATATCATGCCAACACAGACCCTTTTTACTTTCTGACAGGATAAAACATCCCCAAAGTAAATAACTAGTACGTTGTGAGTGCGTGAAACGCGACATTTATATTTAATTGATTAGGATTTACATGATAAACCGTTAAACAGATAAAATACTTGTTTATGAAACAAAAATGCCTCCATTCAAAATAACCAATAAGAGGCTACTGTGACTTTGCCTAAATATAGAGGGTGCCAAAGTGTTTTCTAAAAAGTGCATATGAGCAGCAGCATTGCTAGGACAGTGTGGGACAAAATGAGGAAAAAAAAAAAAAAAATTAATGAAAGTCAATGGAACATTTCTATTATGATTTAAGATTCTTGGGACACCCTGTTTAACAAAAAAATAAAAATAAAAGAAGAAAAAGGTATTAACAAAAAAAGAAGTGCCAAGAATAATTTACCTACCAATGTTTTATTATGAAACCTTGTTTGAAGCTCTGATACACTCAGCACTTGCTCCAAAGATTCAGATAACGTCTTAAAAAAAAAAAAACGCCTGATATGTTGGTCGATGATGAACTGAATTACAGCTATGCAGCCCAACACTGAAGATAATATAAAACAAGTAAACATAACTAAAAATTGCACTGAAGGCAACAACCAGGATTTGTATTCATATATAAAAGCATCTCCTAGCACTTATCCCATCACCTATGCATGGTTGACTTTTTTCCAATACCTTTTTGTCACACATAAGAATTATCGAAGAGGGTCACTGCACCACCCATTCGAGTCCAACTTACATTTTGCCCCCAAAGCATTTATGATTGGCATTTCTCATATGTATACATTACTAGACTACTGCTGCAATTTGTTAAAAAGATCTCCAATCACCCTATTTTACAAATGATATCGCCCATTTCAAAAGATTAATGCAACAGAAAAAGGAACACCCAAAAAAAGTAAAAACTGAAGTGATAAAAAAAAATATCGAAATAATTTATATCTTTGTATTCTCAAGGACAATTGTGTGTTTAGAAATGAGCCACTGGTTCATTCTAAACATAGGCACAGTTTAAAAAAACATAAAAGGTAAAAAAAAAAAAAAAAAAAAATGAACACACCATCATTAGACCTTTGTTCTGTATGGTCAAGAAGCAATTAACATAAGTTATTTTGAGGAAGGTGATAAAAAAAGGACTATCAAAAGAAAATATAACAAGATGACAGTTAAAAATTACGGCAGCAGCAGTAAATGTGAAGTTCAAAAGATTTGTTTTGTTTTGTTTTTGCATACAATTGTATCCTTGCTCACATAATAGATGCTTGTAATTACTGTAAATACATTGGCAATGGGAGCATGGTTTATATGGTTAAAAGACTCGCCACTTAGCTCACAGTTACTCAATATATATAACTTTATATATCTTCCGTTTTGGCAAAGAGATGGAAATATTTTCCTCCCGTGTGATTCGGAATGAAAGATGAGCAGGGGGTGGCTGGGGGTCCTAAAATGACCGTGATAAACTCTGGAGCAACACAGAAGTCAAGTCTCCTAAGATTCACCTTGTTTCTGCCTGAGGAGGCTGAAAGAAATGTTTTCCTCCTTCTCCTTCTCCTCCTCCTCCTCCTCCTCCTCCTCCTCCCTTCACTTCCCCCTCGACGCTGATTGTGGCGAGTCTGGCTTCTTTACAGTGTATGACACACGTAAGGGGGGCGCCGGGCGTGAGGGTGCAGAGCGAGCGGAGGGGTTTGGAGACAGACTGGGATAGAGCCGCTCTCGGCTCAGACCATGGCACGGTACGGTCCCTGCATCTTGAGGAACTGGATGATGAAGGAGGGGCCTCCCGCAACAATCTGAGGAGGCAGGTGGCTGAGGGGACAGTTCTCGATGCTCATGATGGAGAGCTTGCTGCAGAGGGCCAGCTCGAACGGTAGGCTGTGCAGGTTGGGGTTGTCGTTGAGGTACAGTTCCTCCAGGTTCTCCAATGTGCCTGGGGACAGATGTCAGGCAACGATAATGACAACACACTTCCATCGGCTTCAATGAGGTCGGAATTTGGGAGGCAAGATGGTGCCACTTCATTGTACAGTTATGCCACACCTAGCTCAATGGACAGATTTTAAAGATGAACTTTGAATAAGGTATCATACAAATGAAATAATAATATAGCTTTTTGCAAATAAAATGCCTTTTTTTTTTTTTTTCTAAAATGCTTATTTGGCAAACAAAAGATTGTGATTAATGTTCCTTGTATTGTGCAATAACTTTCTCTCTTATGTGCTATATTGTTGTTTTTCCCTCTCCATGATAAGTCTGTGTGGATGAGAGCCGCAGCAAGACAAAGTAGCACTGGGCCCGGTCTGAATGGTCTAAAAATACAACGACCCTTTGCTCCTTCCTTCAACCATTTTAATCTCTGCCTAAACTCTTAACCTCGGCAGTAACCAGCCTAGCCAGTTAGGAGCAATTACTCAGAGGAAGGTGGAGTTGGGACATAATGTTGTGTGCCGAGCTCTTCAATCCTGATGGTGAAGTTTAGCTTCCATCAGGAATAAAAATGTTCATGACTTATGATGGTTGTTGTGCCGTACACTTAATTTTGGGCTTAAAACAACAGGAAGAGCAACAAGTACGGTAATCAGAGTAAAAAGAAGAATTATATTTCGGTCTAAATAGTGCACAATAAATCTTCAATATGAGAGCACTGAATACATTACAGGACTATGTAAAACTGGATTTGCTTGGGTTTAGTTTGAATGGGAAAAGAGTTTTCACGCCTACAATTATTTTTGCTTAAATTCGGCTTTTTCAAAGTCCCGAATGCGTTTTTTTAGACCGCCTGCTAGTCTGAATCTCGATTGCTACTGTTTTCCCAGACACAGGAGCAAGTTCCATCGCAGTGAAGTGTCCCTGGACCAGTTTATCAATAAAGCACGCTGTGGTGTGTGGAGTAACATTGCTCGCTAGTATGTGGAGTAATAGCCAATGAAATGTGCATTTACCGATCTCTTCAGGAAGGTGCTGCAGCAGGTTCTCTCCCAAACCCAGATGAGTCAGGTTGGTGAGGTGGCCAATGCCTCTGGGTAACGTTGTCAGCTGATTATTTGTCAACACCAATTTCTAATAAAAGAGTGAGCACAAAAGAGGTTTATGACGTATTACTCGTTGATACAGATTTCATTTGCTGGCAGTGAAAGTCTTAATAGTGCATCAAATAACAAGACCTCAGGACAGGATGAGATTCTTCTTCTTCATTTACCATTCCCACTAACCGAAAACACTATGGGCATGATTACAATCTTTTTGGTTGTCAGACTGGACCAGAAAAAAGGTGAATAAAGACATTATACAATGTGTTTTTGGATCCTCTAAAAGCAAACTCAAAATATTGGGTACAGAAATATCCTATAACTGAGGGAACTTTCGTTTCTAAAAAAAAACATACCTGTAAATCCTTAAGATAAGCAATTTCATTAGGCAGAGATTCCAACTTGTTCTCCTCCAAGTCGAGCTCTCGAAGCTTCCTCAAATTCCCAATACTGTGTGGTAACTTCTTGAGAAGATTATTCGACAATATCAACACCTGTGAAGGTAACAGAAACGTTTTTCACAATAACAAAGGGAACAGCAGTAAACCGTGGTTGCACAATACAAAAAAAAATACAGCTATTCTACATTAGACTATGCTAATCAACTGTGACGCACAACTGGTCTTCATATCTTGAGAAAAAATCTGTAATATTTTTTCCGAGATATTTACAGCACCAACACTTGGGTTGCAGTCGTTTCCAGGAAATCCGCGCAAGAGTAATGTTTTTCATCTCCTCCCATGAGTCAGAGCCGTTTAGCAAAATCCAACAGCTATCCGTGTTTATCACAGCGGCCATTAGCCAAAACGATTCACTCACATGAGGGCTCTAATGCAGAGACATAATGGATATATATTTTTTTTCTGTCTTACTGTTTGCGTAAAATAAAGGATTTACGAACACAAGAGACTTCGTACTTCCCAAGTTGAATTCTCACTCCACGCCACATGTGTACGCAAGACTCACCTCCAGAGAGACCAGACCACACACGTCCTCTGGGATCTTCGTCAGCTGATTGGTGGCCAAGTTAAGCTCCACCATGCTGGTCCATGTGCCAAAGTCCAGTGGCAGAGATGTTAGCTGGTTGTCCTGAGGTGCACAATGGAATACCATCAGCTGAATAACGGACAATTGACGGGGTCAACACAAGGACGGTGCTGGACTATGCCAACTATGTTACCTGGTGCCACAATAAATGCAGATTTAAAGCGCTGAACAATGGTTCAACAAACGGGATTCATTCGCTTCTTTCTCAATGCAGTAGGTACTGCCTCTTCCCTGCTACATTTAAATGCAGTCTTTTAAGGATTTTTGAGAATTGTTTGTCAAGTTTACAAAATAAAAGGCATAACTTGGATTTAGTTTCATTGTACATTTATCTTCATTTTACAGCCCCTGCCACAGTACAAAAAGGCTGAGGGCCAATGATTTCTCCATTTGTTATGATATTAACACAGTATCGTTCAGGTATGGCAAAAATGTCTAACCCATAAACCTTTTCGCTTAAGATATTTCGACTTTTCACAATAGTGCTTTTTATGGTCTGCACTATTAAACAAACCATTTATTATCTCGCAGTGAAAGAGCAAAACAAAAGTACATAGACAGCACACTTATTCAGGAGGATAGTGTTTCATGGATGTCTCTCATGGAGATAAACGTGCACATGTTCTTACCTTCATGTTAAGCTTGCTTAACACCTTGACCCTGGAGAAGATACCAAACGGGATCTTGTTGATACGGTTGTGCTCCATGTTGAGAGAGTAGATGGTGGAAAACTGGGAAGGCCCGCCCACAGGATACGACTGGAAGCAGTTCCTTGCCAGCGTTAGACTTGTTAGGTTGACCAAACTTGAAAGCAGGCCCTGGTAAAGTACAGAAGCAAAGGTGTGCCAGAGACCATATGATAAGGAGAGGACGGACTGTGCAACCACTGGCTGATCTTAAACAACGCGTACTTGTAGGCTTCCATCATTAACATGGGTTCAAGTGAATAAGCTATATGCATGGTAAAATTTCAGCAAGATAATGAGATAATAACAGTTTTATGCACAATCTCTTAAGCATATATATTCAGATATGTATTTTTTTCCATTTTCACAACCATTAAAGGAGGAAACAACTGATATTACCCTAACAGGAAGTAAGTCAAATTATTATTCAGTCTCCTTCTGCATTCAAGTTTAAGTTTAAATGACTACTTACCTCTGGCAACACTGAAATATTGTTGTTCTCGAGGTTTAGCTCCTCCAGTTCTCGACATTTGGCTAGTGATCTGGGGATGGCTGACAATCTGTTATATCTCAGACCCAAGCGATTTATGCTGGCCAGATTCCCTGGAGATGACACCAAAAACCTCATTGTTATTTATTTTGCAACTTTTTATTAAAATCTCGCTTAAAATCAAGACTGCTAAAATGAAACAAAAGGCAGAATTAGAATTTGACAAGATGCGTTATCATTCCCTTTGTGTCGTGAAATATACTTCAGTTACCAATGGTCTCTGGGAGGTCCAAGAGCTCGTTGTGCTGCAGGTCGAGGTTGGTTATCTGTGTGCAATTCCCGATCTCCTTCGGTAGGTGTTCCAACTGGTTGTGTGCAACATCCAGAGTGATAAGGCTGCAAAGCTCCCCTACGGAAAGATGCACAGAAAACTCAAAACTTTGAGTTACTTCAAGATAAAAGTGCTCGGGCCTACCCGAGTACAAAAACTCATTTTTCACATTCACTCGTCACAAAATCAGACCATTGATTTGTCCGTGAAGAATTGCTGGAATCTGGGCAGAGCTTGGCAGCGCTCACCAAGTCTTATAACCAGAACACTCTGCTCAATAAAATACTGCGGCCAGCTGGTTTTACAGCCGCGCTCAGTTTGAGGATTTGACATTAAAATGATGCACATTATGAGCACAAAACAATACGACAATGCAGGGGGGCGGGGGGCTGCTTCGTAAGTAATCTGCGGTCTTTAGCCCGGGGTTTTACTCACCTATCTCTGCAGGCAGCTGTTTAATCTTATTCTCACGAATGCTGAGCATGGTGAGCTTGGATAAGTTTCGGATGTCCTTCTCGACCGCCGTGATGCGGTTGAAGCGCAGGTACAACGTGGTGAGGGACGTCAGCCGGTAGACGACAGCCGGTATCTCCCGCAGCTTGTTGTGCCGGAGGTCCAGCATTCGAAGCATCTTCAGGGAGTCTAGGGAGTCGGGCAAACTGGTCAGGGAGTTCTCGCTCAAGGCCAACGTGACCAGGCCCGACAGGCAGCCCACCTCGGCCGGCAGGCTCTGCAGCTTGTTGCTGTACAAGTAGAGTTCGGCGAGCTGCGTCAGCTCCTTGATGGAGGTGGGCAGCATGTGGATGGACCTTTTGGACAGGTCCAGTCGCATCGAGTTCTCCTCCCTGCACTTGTTAAGTTCTTTGATCACCTCGGCATTGCTGGACTTCTTGCGCGTTCCTGCCGCCGGGTTTGGCCTCTTTATCGTATTGTCAACGGAGAAGGCCACACCCGGTGTTGAACTGCTGGTGTCCTTCTTTCCTTCTTTGGCATCTTTCCCTTTGGTCTTCGACTCTTTGCCCCCATCCTTGACCAAGCCGGCCAATGCCTTGGCGTCCTTTTCCCTTTCTTTCCCTGCTGGACCACCTTTTGGGTCCTTTTCTTTTGAATCTTTTTCTTTCCCTAAATTACTACTCATGTCGACGGTATCGGGTCTCCTGCAGAGTTGCTCATGGGAGTCTCTTTAGTAAGTTTATTTATTTGGGAAAAAGGGGGGCACAGAGAGCCATTGAGGCTTTCAGAGAAAACATCCCTGTGCAGACCCACACATTTATGATTATCCTCGGAATAAAACACCTTGTGATCGAAAGGTTTTTGGATTCTTTCGATATTTTGTTCCTAAAATGCCATGGAAGAATAAATCCTTGTAAGTAGCTGGACTGTGGCATCCATGGGCCACATGCTTGAGTGTTTGAACTGCATACAATCTCAGGACCTTTAGACAGAAGTTCTTTCAGGCTGCAAAGATCATCGGAGTTTTTATAATCCCTTGAAGCGTTGCTGTTGGGGGGGAAATGAAGTAAATTTATTTTCACACAACTTCATATTTTCACACAAAAACATTCTCAGCAATATGGCAACAGTTGAGTTGTCTGGCTGAAAGTTGATGTTCTTAAAGCGCAGTTGAATTTCAATACAAAAATTGTTCTGGTAAAAAAGTATTCAAGAATGTCAGAACACTTGGCCCTGTTAAATAACTGCGACTTCATACTGAGAACGATGGCTCTGTGAACGTAAACAGAATCAAACAATTTTACTTAGGACCACCAATATGCTTCAGAAAGCAACGTATGCAAGAATACACAGTTGGTTGTTTACTAGTTTTGTGTCTGTTTCAGTGAGGTTTCGCAGGAAAACTAGTTTTTACTGGGGAAATGTTGCAGGAAAACCACACCTCTGAAGAAATGCTGTTTTATTATGCTGGAAAGAGAGGGGCCCTGAAAAAGAGCCAGCTCAAGCCTGTCAGCAACAACAAATCCACACTCTTCTTATAAGAGAAATGATCAAATCAGATATTATGGAATATACAGTGTATGGATTTACACAAACTATTACTAGTTTTAAGAAGGGTCTTCTCATTGTAGAATGCAGAGCAAGTTGCGTATCAACATAAAAAAAACATGCGCCATAAAAAAGGAGCTAAATATTCCTTCCTTATACATTAAGACGGGAATAAAAACACTTCCAACTGGTTTAGTGGGTTGTTGGTACCAACAGATAAGTTGTACTGCGTGTGCCAGTCGACGCAAATGTGTCGAATATATGAAGCATAACCTCACTCTAACTAACTCCTCCTAAACAAACACAGCCCAGCGAGTGTTGACATTACAGTAAGCTCAGAGCCCCACCTTAACATGCAGTAATTATAGTGAAAATGCATGTCTCAAAAAGGCAGATTGATAAAATAAGCAACCTTTTGGATCGTTACATGACAAACTGAGCCAGAATGCCTCGGCCAGCCTGTCTCTGTTTAGTCTCCGTTTCTGTTGTACCTCAGTGACTGTAATAACTGGAACTCTGTAGCACTAGTACAAGCTACGCTGTGGCAAAGAGAGGGGCAGGTTTGGCACAGGATCAGAGTTAAGTGAAAAGGTTAGGACCGCTGACAGTAATCTTTAGAAGTGGCCTTCAAAGTACGAAGTCCCCACAACAACATGTCATATGACCTTTTGCTTAAAAGAAATGTTGGGATCAACAGCAGCACCCCTTGCATGATAGAATGCTTATTAGTGTGTTGTGTAAATAAATAAAAAAAAGTATCCACTGCTCTTTCCAATCATAGATACAAAGGTGAAAATGTAACACTGGCTATAATAGGCATATCTGTGTCAATAATTATTCACGTTAACAAATGAGAATAACCAGGCCAGCTGAACTGCATGGGCCATCTAAACCATACTGTGCAGACAACTTCCTTTTATGGTTGTCCTCTCCATGTGCCTTCCCTGGTGCATCATCTGTTTATAGGGAGCCAAAAGTAAACTTAATCGGTACAGAAGTAAATCTGTATTTCCATGGTTAAGTTTTTTTATTTTCAGTTTAATAAAAGATGACATAAGATCGGAAGAAAGAACATCAAACAGTGAATTTCCTTGATAATCTTGGAACATGGTGTTTTTGTTATCACATTGATGTGGACATTTTTAATCAAAGATAAGCTTTGTAGTTCATGCAGGGACTATTTGTATTTGTGTTTTTTTCCAGCTCATAACAACAACGTTGAATCAAGCCACAGTACCTGTATTCTTAGCTGAATATTTCAAATGAATGCAGTGGTTTTGAATAAATAGCACAGGGGTTCTATATTCAGGTGATTGAAAGTCAAAAATGTGGGTAATAACTATGTGGGAAAACCACAGAACTAGCATGAGCTTCAGTAACTCATCTCTTATGAAAATCTCTTAGGAAAGGGCGTACAAATTCATGAGGGAAATGACTTTGAGCAAAAGAAAATGTATATGCGTAGATGTAAATAACCTACTGGTTGTTCGCGAATGAGTGAAATGACATTGTTGCCAAACAGTTATGTCAGTATTTCATTTTATTCAATGTCAAAAATTGCACTATGAACGAGCAATAATAGCCTTCAAGTGTCTACTAACAGGTGTAGGGGATTCACTTTAGAGAGCTCATTGTGGTGTCTGTTGGCCAAAGCAATGGGGTAATATCAAATTGAGCAACAGGTGATCCAGTTGGGACCTAACACGCACACGTTTTAAAGGTTATTCATCTGATGTGTATATGAACACAAACTTGTTAAGCTCTGAAGAAACTCTAACGCACAGTACTAATGAACTTTCCATTAAGGTTATCTTCAACCAATCTGATCATTCCTGTGCATTTAGGCCCAAGCAGAACTGTCTAATGTCTTCCAGTTTTGTTTATCCATTACAATTCATTCTGGATCAGATTAGAAAAGTATCAATGTTGCCTAATCAGGCAATACAGTAGAGAACACGTTCAAAGCCAATGTAACACAGCAAAAGGCTGTCATAGGAAATAACCCACTACAAATAAAAAAACGCGGACCCTCTGTTGCAGCTTAACAGAATGCTACAGCATACGACTCAACAATCGAGAAATAATCGCGGTCATTTTAAGGTCACACACGTGTGAGGTGAATATTTAGGGAAACAGAGCAAAGCAGAGGTGAGGTGGCAGCTATCAGCTACAGCAGCTACAGAGCACTCCATGGGACGCAGCTAGTCTCATGGCTACGTGAGCCAAAGGCAAATCCTTGGGTACAGATTACCCACAAAACAGTTCCCGGGCAGAAAGTCGAGCCGCCTACCTAAATAAAATACTCCCAATAATGTTAGCATATAAATAAACATATGGTCACCGGTGTGATAGTTGACGCGGGCAGTTCTAATGTTACATGTTGAGGTTTGGCTGTTAACCCATCGCCAACTAGGTAGGCTAAGAAACGGTCCTTAGCCACCTCACGGAGGCTGAAAATGTCTAATGTTAGCCGAGCCAGAATGTACACCGTCACGCATAACATACCCCTAATACGTGTCTCCAGCCACCGAATTTTCAAATAGAGAAAAAAACACAGGTTAGTCCTGCCAAGCACTGACAACAAGGCAGGAAATAAAAAGCAGCTAAGCTAAACGTCAACAGCACAGCAAACGTCAGTGATGCAAAACTGCTAACATGCTAACGTCAGCTAGCGGACTAATTAGCCCCGCCAGCTAGCTGGATTTAAGCGAGCGATCAAACCACAGGAGCAGCACCGCGGCCAGGACGTATAATAGAAGAAAACTGCAGTGACTGTGTGTGTTTTACGGGGCAGAGGGTGTGGAGACCCCCTCCCCCTGTTTTACTCACATTCAGCGGTTGGATTTACGTCAAGCACGGCTAACTGTGTGTGTGTAGGCCCGATCCGAGCAGCTGTCGGACACGGAGCGACCCGTCGGCCGCGAGTCCGACCGAGAGGGGGAAACCTCCGCTGCAGCCAGCTGAGCGTAGCCAGGCAGCGGGCACCCGAGCAGCGCCGCCGGCGGATGATACCGGCGGAGCGGCCGCTGCATGCGACCGGGGCGCGGGTTCGCAGCACCGAGCAGTGTCCGCACGCCACTCGCGTGCTGACTGTTAGCCGAGGCAAAAGGGAAAACAGTGAGAAAAACAGCGGCCATTCCGAAGCTTGAACAAAAGAGTGCGTTCGTACTCGCCACCGCAAAATGACACTTCGGCGTTTCACGCGAGCCGTGGCGGGAGAGTGACGGGTGTGCGCGTTCCGGAGTGGCGAGTTAGCACGCTGCGGGGGGTCGGGCCGGTGTCGGGGGCAAAAAAGGTTCACTGTTAATGGGGATAATATAACTGTTTTACCTTCAGAGGTGTGACTCCGCCATCCTCGCTGCTTCCTCCTCTTTTCCTACACTGCTGCTCTACTCCCCTCCCTCCCCTGACACCAAACTGCGTCATTCGCACGCCTCACCGCTGTTGTCGCGAGAACTGTGTCCGAGACTTCTGAAAAATAAACCAAAATAACTAAAAATAATAACAATACACGTGTACATATACCTCCTGTGTGGGGATTTATTTATTACGGCGATATTATGCCTAATATATTATGCTTAACATTACAACACCATACATCACATGCTATTAAAAAAACAAGAAATTGTACAAGGAAAGAAGAGACAATTATGAAGCACAATTTCAAAGACCACTTTGTTGCTTGTGATTGCTTAAACCTGTTGCCTGTTGTATTTGATGGATATATCTTACAATAGTGCAATGCTATGTTAGGTATATTACTTCAATGACTTTTTAAAACTTACATGTTTGTAACAATTGGACTTTTGATAGATAATCAGGATTGGCACTCTGCAGGTGTCTGTAAAGCTTACGCCAGCAGTCAGGTCACGTGATTCTCGCGGACGCGTTGGCTTGACAACCAGAGTAATCCCTGCCTGGTGCTAACGGTGAGTGTTTAAATATTGGATCGTAGAAGATATATCAATGGTTTAAACTGGTGAGACCCCGCAGCGGAAACATATTGCACTGTACTGACAGTGGCAATAAATATATATTTGCACAGAAAGATGCCGTAGCTTTAGCTCGGCCTATGTAGCTAGCCAATATTGGCTTCTACGTGCTAAACCTGGCTAGCAGCGGGTCGATCTAGCTATTATAAATACCAGTGTTTAAGCTAGTTCGACAAGATTCTTGGTAATAAACTCCAACATTAACCAACTATTGTCATATCAAAACTACCATGGCAAAATTGTGGCTGAACGGTACGATAACGTGTGCACGACACACTTTGAGGCAGCTAAAAACACAACTTCCAAAATACAGCGTAGAATAAACATAGTACAAAATGTTTCCTTTAGGATAGTCATGTGCTATTTGTGTTGCATAGTTTAAAGCTACTTTTACTGACCACTAAGCATTTCTCTTGTATTACTGAACCTGCAGTATTATCGCAGTTCTTTTACCTATTTTCCTGACGTGCATCTCTCACAGATCCTGCTAAATGCAGTCTCTTCTTTTTTTTTTGTCTAACTCATAAGTCAGATCACTGTAATGTTTCCTCATTTGTCTTTAATGCCTTGTTTTAATGCATTTTTATGCTGGATGCAATTGTGTTAAACTGATATATTTACTTCTCAGCAGGCACTTAGAAGACACAATGCCAGAAGTCAAGTCCATATTCAGAGAAGTTCTGCCTAAACAAGGTTTGTACCCAAGCCATTGCCTCCTTAAACAGCAGCAGTTAAAACAAAAGGCAGTTTTAGGGGAACAGTACTGTAGCAGGCAGCCTGAAAAACAATTTTCTGCTCCTTTTTTCACGTTGAAGGTGGTATTTGGTCAAACAGAGGAGCAGAAGATAATTACTAACTGAACACACCTGTGTGTGGTGTGAGCACAGTGCCAGTGTGGAGGAGAGTGAAACGAGTAATGGAGTTCCAAACCAAACAAATTCTTTTTCTGGGTCCAGTGCATTCTTTTCTGACTGTTCATCACCATCTATTAGAGTGGAAGCTACTGATCTGTTTAGCTAATGTACGGGACCCCGTCAAAATCTTATCTTATCTTGAAAGCGGGTTTGATAAATTCTCTTACCTTTTTTTTTTTTTTGCTCCTATGGTGTCTTTCAACAGGAATGTAACATGTTGAGAACACACAACTGGATGTGCTAGTTGAGATGGGAACTGTTCAAAAAATCTGCAAAAGCTTGCAAAATGTGGCTCTGTGCTCCCTCTCTGTAGTCTCATGTATCATCCCTGACATTGTTGCATTGCACTGGATAAATATGGATTTCTAGTGATAAAAATGGATTTATGTCCAGATGTTTCATGCATTGAGACTGACTGACCGCAGAGGCATGTAACCTTTGGGCCCTGCTTCCCTAGGGTTGGGGTTTTGGCAGTAATGCCCTCACAATTGGAATATGTAGCGCTTTATTTTTTTTAAATAGCAACAATCCAACAAAGTTCTCTATAGGATCTTTACATTTTAAACCAAGATGATTTCTGGAAATGTAAGAGTCAATGTTGAGCTCAAGTGTTTTTCTTATTTCCATCCACAGGGCAACTTTCCATAGAAGATGTTCCTACCATGGTCCTGTGTAAGCCAAAGCTGCTCCCACTCAAATCGGTCACCCTAGAGAAACTGGAGAAGATGCAGATGGAGGCTCAAGAGGCCGTCAAACAGCAGGAACTGGCAACGAAGGAGCAATCCCAGTAGATGTCCAATGGAGGCAGCCTGGCAGAAAATCTCAGATAGAAGCACACATTTTAAATGAAAGTGACATTCAACATGAAGTTTGGCTATATAAGGCAGGAGAGTTCAAGTTTTCTATGTACTTCTACATTGTTGCACAGCTAGGCCTCAATTCATACAACACAATTCGAGTTTACCATCTCCTTGCTAAATGATTGTTGGTCTAGAGGCAATTAATATTGCTGAGCCACAAGTTTAGTCGCAATATGTGGTTGATAGCAAGTGTTAATGGTGTAATATTCACAAGAACAAACACAGATTTTTTAAGTGTTTAATGAACAAATAAGGAGCAATACGGGGGTACATTTCACAAACCAGTATTGCCGAGATATAAAAATAAACACTCTAAACACCATTTTGTTAATTCACCTGGCTGGTATTTGTTTTTGCACTGTACTCATGTCTTCATACCTTCCGTAATGACATATTGGAATTTAAAGGGTAACAATAAACAAGAACAGCACAGAGAGAGCATCAAGATAGGGAGCCACTATTGTATTGAACCTTATTTTTAATACTCCTTCATAAAGCTCTTGACAATCCAGTGATCTCTGTACAAACACTGCTTTCTAGAAAACACAAAAGGAGTGGCAGTGAAATCAAGGAAAATACTGTACAAAACATGGAATGACTGGCAATGAGAGGTGTGGCACTCATAGGGTTAGCTTATGTAAATGTTTATATTGAAAAACCTTTGAGAAAGTGATCTTCAGCATCAATTGAAAGTGCAGGGTTTTTTAAGCCTACCTCAATTTCAGAAATGTACATTCCTTTGACCGTGAGAAGGGAAAACATTTTCCTCAACTATATTGAAAAATTAGCAAGTAAAAAAAGTAGCTTTATCTTCTTCTGGCAAATAAAAGGTCTCCTCAGTAGCTTTCAAGTTTGACAACACCACCGTCTCCCTCGCTGACAAATCTCTTCCGACCACTGATGAGGAAAAAAAAAAGGTGGCTTAAAACAGATAAATGCATCTTCCTTGCAGATTTAAGTAAGGTGTGTGAGAAAAGGGCACTTACCGACAGGGGCAAAGATCTCTTAACTTGACACCTATTATTCCCACGCTAAGGCTGTTATCAACAAATTGCTCCAGGATGAAGTATGCACGAGGGACATCAATGTTGATTTCAGCAATATCAATATAAATTCTTTCATAGCCCTATGGGAAAAAAAGCAATGTATATAAAACATACGCTCATCAAGCTAACAAACAAAATAAGCATATTATTGGTTAAATAAAAATGCGCAGTACCAAATTCAAACACAGGGGGGGCCCTTACCCTTCTCATTTGGTCCACAGTGATGACGGAGGACATACAGAGGGTCTTGAGTAGCTGCAGGACATTCTTGAATGTTTTCTCTCCTTTGGACTCCAAAACCATCACTATGGCCTGAGGGAATGGCAGCCATATTCAAAGCCTTGTATTAGAACTAGTATCAAACTTTTTTTTCATGAGCTACTTGAAAAAACTACAGCACCAAACATTTCATTTATCTACACATTTTAGTTTAGACCACACGGTACAAGATCCTTGGTGAGGACGGAAATAAACAAAATTAAAAGATAAGATAAAATGTTTTCAGATGGTGACGATTGGCTTGGAAATATGTTTTGCATTAATTTACCCGAACAAACAGCGGAAGAAAAAGCTTTTTTTGGCCTTGGTATTTACCTCGTAAACAAACTCGTGGTGGAAATGGGGAACTTCCAGATCGCTCAGGCATCTCTCGGCCTCCTTGCCGTCTCCAGAGAGGATGTACTCCTTCAGCAGTATGTTCATCTGGAAGGGCAGAAGAGCAAATGACTATTATTAACTGAGGCATTTTTTTTTCTGTTACAGCTACGCAAACATTTGTAGCATCAAACATCTACAACTACGGGGGAAAAAAAGACAGGTAGAGCCATAAAATAAAAACAAAACATATTAAAAAAATAACATGATACCAGACTACTACTGACTACCACTTAGTCCTGTCTATAGTATCTAATTTACCTGCTTGATGAGCTGTGTGACAGGTCTCTGGCCCCCACCTGTCCCCCACTGGCCGTCTATGCGAAGCCCACCCATACTCATCTTCAGCAGCACTGCGGCCCTATCTAGTGCCGCTCTGGGAGAAAAAAATGTAAGCGTTATTTCATACCGTTCATGAAATGTTTTTAAAACGACAGTAGCGCGGAACATTTTCATGTTTAGCACAGACGACATACCAAATTAATTGGAATATGTTTTTAAACAGAACGAGGAATGTGGATGTTGTTCCCCCATCACTTCCATTCAGCATGCGTTAAGATGAGATCATTTAAATGAACAGGAGGAATAATTAAAGCAAGAAAACACTGTTTCCATGTTGTTGAACGGCAATAATTGTGAACAAATCCTTGTTATATTTAGTGATGTGAGAAAAAGATGAGACTTTGTTTTCCCCCCACACACTAAAGTCTGTAATAATCTCTCAAGATTTTCATATTACAGAAAGCTTTGCTCTTAATCACATACCTTGTGTATTCACAGTCAACTTTGCCCTTGTAACCTTCGACGTAGCACTTGGACAATATTTGGTCGCTAACAGCACGTGCAATGAATTGGCCCACCAACTGGAAGAGAGGCACGAAAGAGGAAAGCATGTAAACAACCACAGGCAAAGGACACAGCAAGCAACATGTTGTGCTGAACGCTTTGACAAACCCAATTCAGCGGGTTCTCCTTGGCTGGTTAGTCTGTTATTTAATGTTATCAACACGCTATGATCCTCATGTTCACTCATCACTGACAGGCAAACAGCTTTTCGTCTAAAAATAACAATAAAACATATTTGCGCAGGTTAAGAATGATGCATTATGTGTAGAGCTTGTTATAGGTGTTCATTTACTGTATATCTAACATATAAAGATAGGTGAAATAAGTTTTGACGAAAAAGAATAACAGATTTGGTAAAATCTGTTTTCACCTATCTTTTAATGTAAAAATGTTTAGATATTATTTACTTTTAACTGAATACATTTTTTTCTTTTTGAAGACCACTTTTAGTTAGTTTAGTGAAATAACTGACTTTGCAACATTTGCGGTAAAAATAAGTGAACTAACAAAGACCTGCAACAGTGCTGTCAAACATTAATGGTTCACAAATGGGAAGTTTGAGGAACCAGAGGCCCTGACACGGCAGTGGCTGACAAGGCTGTGGCCTCAGCCGCATGTGTGCGAGTTTGTTTACAGAGGTTTGAGCGCATGATTTAGATAAACGAAAGAGCTGGCTTTGCTCTTCTGGCCTCCACAAAGCCTGCGCTGACCACAGATCATTGTTTCAGTACAGACAACTGGAAGCTCCGTCTCATCTGATCCATGGCTCTGGCTAGACTGGCAGGCATACGGTGAGAAAGGGAGGCGTGAGTGTGTGCGGTGGGAAACTGAGAAAGAGAGAGTGAAGGGGTGAAGCGAAGCAGGTGGGGGCAGGGCCAAAACGCCCCTTCAAAACCACAGAGGCCCCAGAGAGTGGGACAGAAATGGCCAGCGAGGCCGAGTGCGAGTGAGAAAAGGAGGGGTGTGGGGGGAGGATGACCAGTATGCCTTTGAGCTCCTTTGCTGAGTTGGCGCTTTTCGACCACAGACAGACAATGGCCAGAGATCTCATGTCGGTGGACACTGCAAAGAAAAGAGCCCAAGTACACACACTGGCTCCCTCTAACTCACCAACACAACAAGCCACACTGCTGTACCCCTGCACTCCCACACAGACTATACTTTGTAGATGAGAGGGCTCTTCTGTGTTTACTGTCCTAGCACTGTCAAATTGGAAGCAATATACTGCAGATCATTTTGTCAATATGTAGATGGTAAGTTTTAGGATGAATCGTGTTCAGTTGTTTTGCATTTCATAAGTGTGTAGCTGTACCCTGCACAGTGACAACAAAGTTAAATCTAATCCTATCTAATGCCATCTAAAAACAGAAATGCGAAAATGTTATATTGTATGGCTTTAGTAAAGCGCAGAAGACGTATTCATTACGTTAAATATGAAAATGTGTTTTGCAGGCCAACTAACCCATATCTGCCTCATTTGTTCAGAACTGTAACACACTCACGTTCAGTGTGTCGATAACTGAGCTCCAGGAGTACTCACACACACACACACACACTCACCCGTGGGGCTCCGGGTGTGTCCAGGACCAAGTCGGGCAGCTCCCTGAGTAGTTTGTCGAAGGAGTTTTCCATGTCACTGTGTGACAGAATTGGCCCACATAAGTCAGCCAGCAGCCTGGAGGTAAGCTCCCGGTGGCTGGCTTTGGCCTCCAGGGCCAGGGACACAGCCAATGAGGGCACCACGCTCCGCATGGGGCCCAGGTTCAATTCTGCAAGCAGCTCCTGCACAAGGAGACAGGCGGTAACTTGGTATGGATTTAGATTTATTGTCACAGCTATTCGTCAAGGAAAACAACAACTTGTGTAGGATTATATGTACATGTCTTATTCTGTAAACTGTTACTGCACAATTAATGCCGGTGCAATAATGCAGTGATACTTACGGCAACTTCATTTGTATCGCCATGTTCAAAGTACTCCTGCACTATGGGGCTGACTGTCTTCTCGAAGGCCCTCTCATCCAGCGGGGGGACCACAGTCTCATACACACAGTTTTCCTGACAAAACACAATAAAATTCAATACGCTACATTAATAGATTTTTTTTCTCCAAAATGGCATCCATTGCACAGCAATAAATAAACTGCATACAATATGATGCCACTTAGTACGATGTACTGTACTTCCATAAAAATGACCCCAAAACATAACATTTAAAATTAAGACATAGGCTCTTCATTAAGAAATGTTAATTGCAGGCCTTTGCACTGTATTGTAGATTGCAATGTGATTGGAATTTTGAAACAACACCATGCTGGTGTCGTTACCTGAGCTTCGTCATAGTTTGGGTCTTTCTCATTGACCTTCTCCGGTTCGTAAACTTCCCCGGATCGGCCCCAGACACCTTTGCCTCCAGCCCCACCTGTGGACAAAGGTCAGTGACAGTGTAAGACACAATATTCAACATTACAAGTGATCAAGTTAAAGCAGTGCAGCAGTGTTCCAGTCAGTAGCTTTACTGACCCACATATTTAGATTACACGACACAGGAGAAACAGAAAAAAAGACACAGTTGCTGGTTGCCAAGTAAAGAAAGTGAAGTAGCAGCATTAATGAGAATGAGGTTCATTGTATTTGATGTCTCTGAACTGTAACCCGTGAAAGCCTTGTGTGTTGAGTGTGTTGAGTGTTACAAAGCACAATGTCCAGTATTAAAATACTGAGAAACACTGCTCATCTCATTTAATGTGCCGAGAAACCTTTGGCAGATTAAATAGCTTTTAAAGTGACTCAGGCTCAAGTCTTCACTTAAACCGAGAATAGCTCAATATAAAGCAAGAGACATTGTGTGATACTTGGCTACCACCACCACCAAAACACACACACGTTGCTATCTGCTTCCTTCTTTAAAAGAGGAAAACTTGCAGCCTTAGTTTATATAATGAGCTAGAGTTCAGGCAGAATCATTGTGCCAATGGCACGTGGGTCGTGTGAGACGTCTACCCATTCTCATGTTAAATCTTTTTAAACATGCAGCGACATAATCCCTGTAGTCGGGTGGTGACACATTGGTAAATGTTACGCAAACAAACATCTGAGGCCAGCACCAACAGATTGCAGACAGTATAAGAAGCCCAATACCAAAGCAGATTTGCAGACATGGTGTTAACCAACCCCCCCCCCCCCCCACACACACACCATTAGTCCCTCACAGTATGTCACATATACTGTACCTTAGCCACCACATTTAGTGCAGGCCACACTGGTTGTGTGAGCCCCTCCTGCTTCAGCTTTAAAATGTGGTGTAAGGTATTTTGTGCTCACTGTGCACATCCACTGAGTATATTTGCTTTTCGTAACAGCATCGCATGGAGGAGAGCTCACAGCTCAAATTACAGGGCACCATTGGCATTGCATTTTTGTTATGTAACCAGAAAAAAAACTAGAGACTTGGTGCCAAGAGAAACTTAAAATGCTCCAGTTTTACTGCCCATGGGAAGAACAGAGAGCAAACTGTACTGCATTCCGCAGGAATATAAAAGTGAATGCTTACATCCCTGAATGAGGACGTGCAGAGAGAAGCAGTGGGGCTGTCAAAAGATGTTTACACATTTAACAATTGTTATCTACTACTTTGGGTTTGTGATGTGTTGGTGTTTTGCGTTCGAAAGACAGTTGAGCGCAGCGTGAATGTAGATAAGACAAGCTATCCATGGCTTGATATATGCATTGGATAAGAACACACAAAACGCTATTATGCAACATTTTCAGCTGAATGCCTAATGCTGTTATCAGTCGTGTCACACACACACAATAAGAAAGTATATATCTATAACCATCACTGTGTCCTGGCACACAACTTCAGCGACTCAAAGATAGATGACAAATCAAACACAGGAAGACACAATTATGTTTTCCTGCAACAAGAAATGTCCCAAAACTTTGCTCTGAACAAATGGCAAGAAAAGAAGCAAGTGTTTTCTAAAGGGTGTGAGCTGCACATGATCAATCAGCAATTTGTTCACATGCTAATTAGTTTACGAGCTGGGAAGCCACAGGACGACGACAACTGTGGGTCAGTCAGAGATGAAGGCCTTCTTGTGTCCTTTGAAGCACTGGGCACTGTCACACCAGCGGCTCTAACTTTGAGAGGTTCATGGTGATGCCCAGCAAAAACTAAAATGTTATTTAATCATTGAAATGATTGTGATATTATGCGATACCGCAGAAATATCCAGGTATTAACCGCAATGACCCTAAAGTATTTGATCCTCTCACCTTTCTTCGGCAGGCCTCTGCCCTTGCCCAGGCGGGACTTCCTGTCCAGCAGCTTGCTCTTGGGGCTGGTGGGTGCCACTGAGGTTCCCCTGACGGCGTCCCCCGTGTCGCTGAGGGAGTCGCCCCTGCCAGAGTCCCTGGAGGAGTTTTTCCTCAGCCGCCGCTTGGCCTTGGCCTTGAGACGAGCCTCGTGGATGCTGCCGCTCGAGGGGCACACACCGTTGCCGTTGATGTCGTTTCTGTTGAAGACCGACCTGACGTTGTCTTCGTCACCAGATGCAAAGGAGTCGCTCAGGTCCTCAGCCTCTGTTTGGATTAAAGGGCAATGATGGCAGAGGGATGAGGTTGGCATGCGTTTGTTTGATAAATGACAATCGGGCAGCTTTAGTGCACAGAGCACATCAGGGAAACTTGGAGCTGATTTTTAAACTAATTTGCATGTGCGTGGATCAAGTGCAAACACAATTTACAGCACACAGGATGGTGTGAGACACTACAGTCAGTTTCTATCTGCAGTCTACCACTAACTGTAGCAAAAGAATGAAAGCAATATCGAATTGAAAGTCCCTGAAAACCTGCAGGCGCACAATATGCACTGAACCACATCCGCACGAAAAAGTCCCCAGTGGCCCAAATCGCACTATGCCGATGGTGCGTTTAAATCCGACTCGCACTCACCCACGGGGTTTGCGTTCAGCCAGGCCTCGCAGTCGGTTGCCATGTTTCACAGTGGTAAAGAGATATGTGCAGCAGGACAACTTGAAGAAATTAAATACCTGAAACATAGAAACAAGAGACATGGATCACGCGCATATAACATGTCCAAGACATGACGCACGCTCCCCTCCCCCCGCCCCGTTGATTCAAAGTCTCTCTGTTGATAAACAATGGCTGACGCTGCGTTAGCTCGAACGTCCACTGTCAAGCGAAGGGGCTGCGTCAACAGGCCGAACTCCGAGCTAACTTCCGTCTGCACAAAAAACACAACCTCTGCACAAAAACACAGCCTGCGAGGGGCCGGACAGCTCTTCAATACGTTTCACACTCACCAATTATCTGTAAAAAAAAAAGGACCCCCTAAACAATAATAACAAAAACAGTATCAGAATGCTCAGAGTAAGCTAGCACCCTGATGCAACAATACAACAACAACACTGTAACTTCAGTACACGCTGTGTAGAAGGAAATAAGACGATCACTGACCGTGTGTTTGTGTACGAGCCTCCAACTCCCGAATGTTTTTGTTTCTTCCACCCAGCAACTCACACACGCAGCTTTGTGTTTTTCTTCTCTGATTGGCTGGGGGGCGTGGGTTTTTAAAACGAAGACCCAATGAAAATGCAACACGGAATTTTCTTCTCGCACTTTCTGTGCGTGTGTGTGTGAGATTTCAAATGGCTTCCCCCTATCGATGGCACGCTGTAACTGCACTCTATCATGGGAGACATTTATATCATAAATTATATAATTATTTTACTGTTAAATTATACTATATATGTTACATTATAATATATAGATATCATTTAACTATATACATAATTTAACTCTCTAATATGTATAATCTATTTTTTGAAAGCATGTTAGCCATGCTGAGCAATTACTTTTATTTTACTTGAGGTTATAAAGTTGTGTGAAAAACATACATATTATGTGATAAAATGTGGCAGGATCCGGTTTGATCCATCCAGAAACATCCAACCCGAGTTTTACACTCCTATTTTTTCCCCTGCAGATTAGTTTGGGTTTTAGTTCTTTGCCTTAACACTTGGGGGCGCTCCCTTACAACGGTCCCTTTATAAGATAGTACAGAAAGTGATTGGTGTATTGTATCCTGTCTATAGTGGCGTGGTGCCCATGACTGTGTAACCAATTCAGCACATTGCATATACAGTATGTTAGAATATATAGTGTACACTTGAGAAAAATAGCAGAATACTCTCAGAAACCAGTCCAGAGGCTCCACGAGCAAACTAAAAGGACACTGAAATATTTTAAACATGTATTGAAGGTTTTTTTTTCCCATCAAAATGTCACATGAAATATTCATATTAAAACAACACAATTATTGTCGTAACAGGATCATTATTCACAGTATACAAAATGTAGTCCGGTTTATTAATCCTTCAGCAACAAATCACTGTAACATGAAACACTGCATGTTTAACCATGATAAATTAAATGCATGGTCCAGTTTACGGTCTTCAATATCTAAGGCAGATACGACTTGGATTGTTTAATTAAATTAAGTCCAACATTAAACTCAAGGACAATTAAATATCGTTTGCATAGATTATTAGTCAAAATGATCTACAGTTTTACCTTGCAGTGCACAAACAGGCCCAGAATAAAGTAAGAACTGTAAGAGCCTTTAGAGCCCCACACATACAAATACAACGCTTGTTCAACTTTTCAACAAATAAAAACAAACCTGAGAATCTGCTCAGCTTTTAAACTGAGTACAAAAGTTCCTTGCCGGAAATTTCAAGTAATTTTGCAGCTTTAAATATATCATCGTTGCAAAACCAAATTATAAATGAGGTTACCTTATGACAATATATGATTTAAACTTCGATTAACTGTGAACTTCCATAGTATAGAGGTCTTTCTTTTCACTAATTGGACATCATAGCAAATATATTTTTATTCAAAAAACAAAACAAATGAATGCACCCACAAAACAATAAAATAAAATGTAATAAAATGAATAAACAAAAAAAAAAGTAAATATAGTAGCCTCACTATACATTACATTTAATTTCGTACAAAACTGAGAGCATCCATAGCTGGGATTGTCAATGCCATTGATGACATCCAACTGTCCCTCCTATCATAAAATCATAACCAGTGCAAAAGTCCACATACTCTAGTATTACTCTAGTAATGTGTCACATTATCCATGCCGTAGCTGACCATATCCTGGCAACAGCAGCACACAACTCATAGTGAACAACTCATGCTGTTCACTGTAGTAGAGGTGAGAGGTCATGCTGATGTCACTGTGCAGCTGCAGGTTCAGAAAGTGCCTCAGAAAGACTCTGCTCTGCCAGCTGTGATAGATATTTCTGTGAATGGTAGAGAGAGTAAAAACAGTAAAAATCCAAAATACTTACTAAAGTATTAACTACTACTTAATATGTAGTACATATAAAATATAATATATAAAAGATGATTTACAATATATATATTATTAACATAATAAATAAACGTTGTGAAGGAAGAGCACGTAAGTCATTAATAAGGTTTTTTGTAGTTATTATAACATACTATCTCCATCTATGCTCCATCTATGCAGGTAATTACACTGATATAAACCCACTTTTTTTTTAACGAAATAAATGTAGAAGAAAGTAAATATCAATATGATATAAATATACAAATCAATAACTACCAGCTCTGTATTTTCCATATTCAACATTATGTAGGTTATATTGTATTGTATGTTTTTACTTAATACATTGTAGCTAAAACAGTAGAAACGCTTTCAGTGTACTATCAAAAGTGTTAATGTTGAGTAGCCCCCAGGAGTCTAAATTTTGAATTTTACTTAAAGAATAAAGTATGAACTGACAATTGTAATATGTCAAATCTGTGTTATGATTTTACACACTAACAGAATAGAAATGATCATATTTGATTTTGAAACAGATACATATGCAATGTTGATTTCTGCTTAAGAAAGTGCAGTTGAAACTAAATATAACCTATTAATTATCAATACATTGATATATAATATATATATATATATATATATATATATATACTTATATACTTCTTTCAAAATGCAATACACAACAACAAACAATACACACCAGGACATACACAAACCCGGAGGCTTTGACAGACAGCACAACTGTTAAACACAGTTTGTTCCTCTTGGAACGTAATCTATGAAATGTTGGGAATTGCTGCTCTTCCGGTTTTCCTCAGCTGTGCTGCCGGGGTGGAGAGAAATGCAAGATGGCTTGGTACTGAATGGCCAATAATCAGAAACTTGATACAGGAACACAGCTACAAACTTGCATTTATTTGTATTTGAGCAAGGATATGTTTATCATATTTATTGCCATGATTGTTTTTGCCTATCTAGCTGCATATTTGTGCTGTCATTTTTAATTAATCAGCCATTAAAAAGTAAAGACTAAACTCTAGATTGAATATTATACTTTTGCAAAATAGGAAATAAAAAATGTGCTTAAAATAGTTTTGTAAAAAAAAATAATTGGAAACCATTTAAATTTCTTCGCTATTTCAAATACTGGGACCAGCTTGAAATACTACATTTATGGCCGTCCGTCAAACCATTATCAAAATTAATATAATTTTTATTATTTAACAGTATAATATCGAAAATCAACTGGTCAATGTTTTAATGAATTATTTTAGCAGTTAAATTCACAAGAATATTTTTCTTGTCATGTATAATTCATGTTTCACAAATACACACAGAGCATCTTAGGCTACCAATACAGCTAAAACTGTGTAGTAGGTTAAAGAGCATCACTTTTTTTTTCAAGGGAGGAGAACACATATCTAATTTCATTCAAAAGTGTCTAAATGAGTAGATTTGTCCATACCCAATGAACAGAAAAAATAAATAAGAAAATATAACGTGCATATGCTGGAAGTACGGCGTATGAAACAAAGAGATTAATCATCAACCCAGGAACAGGTGGTGTAATCTCTTCATTCTTGCAGCCAGACCACACTGACAGTTGACCACATCAGCTTAGCCCTCAGTACAGACTCATGCCTCAGTGTGCAGGCAAAAACATATGAACTTTTGACACCCCACTCTGGAAGAAGTGACATCAAATGCACACACAGGCATGTTGTGCATTATGTGCACACACACACACGCACACGCGCGCACACACAGTGATGCGTACCTGTAGGTTCCTGTAGTGCACAGTGCTGCGGCAGTGCGTCGTCTTGGCATTCTCCTCATTGGTATAGAACAATCCGCAGAGTTTACAGAAGAAGCCGGTCCTCGGTACAACAAATTCCACCCCTGTGGCAATAAAAATTTATTTTCAGATAGATAGATAAACAGGAAACTGTTTAATGATATCGTGTTTCATACAAGTAGATTATATAGATTTGTTGGTTTTATTTAGTGTAAAAAATGTTTTGGCAGTCATTTGTAGGCATATTTTTAAATTACAAATGTCACTCCCGTTCATACAAACCTCAACCACAAAATGTGGCCAATAATTCTATGCGTCTTTCTTTAGTGTGTATTCCAATACGATAATCTTACAGGGATTACAATGAATTACGGAGAAAGAGCTGTAATGCATGTCATTTAAGTTGTTCAACGACCCAAAGTTCGGATGACTGCGTTACAACAACACACACTGTACCTGGATGTCAACACTACCATCCAGGATCAATGTGACGGTTAAAAAAAGGACCAAATTGGCAACAACGACGACCAGATGACCCTTCGGTGTTATATTTACCTCAGCAATGGTGTCAATGGACACAGTTAGCTCTGGACAAACGCACACACCAATCCTTGGGACATCATAGAACAGGAATAGCCACAAAGCTCACGGCGCACACAGCTCTGGAGTCTGTGCTGTGGTCTATTGTTGCCACGCTGCATCGCGGCTTACGCAAGGCCAGCCACCGACGATGCCCGCCACGTGCTCGGCCGTGTCACTCCAGTCCCGGTGATAATATAAATACTGCGCTCCCTGGAGTTCATTTCACAACCCGCTCACGGCAATAGGTCAGCGAGTGGCCAGGCAATTCCAGTCAATTAGAGTGCTAATGCTAACGGGTTGTCAGTGCACTTATTTATGGGGTACATGATAACACCGCACAAAGACCAGCAGCCCAAGACTCCGCATGAACCTCCGCGTCCATGACATGAATGGTTGAATATAGGCCAGTCTGCCGGGAAGAAATTCAGCCAGAGAAACCTGATTCAATGTTTTGTCCTCATTGCTCCTGCAATTATTGAATTATCTCTTTCACGTCATATTTGCCGACGAAATTGGAGCCGCACTGACTTTGCATTTAAATCTTCAGTGATTTGTTCTGTTCTCAGAGTGACACTCATTCATAATGGTAGAAAAATGGGTGGCAAATGTGGGAAGTCTTACCCAAAGGGATGCTGTGTTCACCGACGGCTTTGTCTGGCTCAGAAGACGGCGGAGAGGCCTCAATGTCTGTGAGAAAAGAAATAAAAAAAAACAAATGAGAACTTACACTCACGTTTATCTGACAAAATATAGGATATATAGCGGACAATACCTAAAGGAGTTCCACAAAATAGTCAACTGTGCAAGTGGTGCACATTCTATGTTTAATTTACAAGGGAAGAAAATATTATTTGACTCAACTGAGATAGAAAAGGAATTTTCTACATTTTTATATGGAAAGTACCTTTTTTAAGAGGGCGCTCCTTGAGTTGCGGCCCGTTCGTGATCGTTTCGGCGACCCGTTGCACTTCCTGGGTCTTGGTGTCCTCTGACACGCCAACGTGATTTTCCATTGGCTCGTCACGCGGCCCACTGTCGGTGACCGTATCCACTGCACACGTCTCCTCCAGTGCAGCCTTGAACTCCTCACTGGGGAAGTCACTGAGGTTAGTGACTGGCTGCTCGGGAGTCCCATGACCGAGTTTCAGTTCTTCAGGACCGCTCACGGGTACAATATTTTTTACGGCTTTCTCTGTCCCACTTGTCTCTCCATCTCCGTCTACAGCATCCATGCGAGGCTTTTCCGCGTCAGACCCGGTGTTGACGTCCTGCACCTCCGAGGATATGTGCTCATCCACGACTTGCTCCTCCGCTGTCCCTTTGGGGCCGGAAGCAAACTCCTGCAGCTCAGGAAGGTCCGGCTCGATAATGGAATCCTCCTCTCCGCCCACTTCGTCGACGGTGACCAGCTCCTCCATGTTGTTTGGATACCAACACTCCTCGTCGGTGTCCACTCCACTCTCCCACTCCTTCTCCTTGGACAAAGGAATCAAGACAGAGATTGTTGCGGGGGGGGGGGTACATGTTAAATAATGGTCTGTAGGAGTATGAAAGTATTATAGCGAGCAAAACCTTTACTCACAATGTCTCGATCTTTTTTTGTACATTCGGTAGCCTCTTTCGGTTTATCGCTTTGCTGAGGTGAGACGGATTTTTCTTTCGGCCGTCGATCCTGAGAAAAGTGTGGATTTAGTTGCAGGCAGAATGTGTCAGGCGTCCAACGGCAATGTGCATTTTTGGAAAAAGCTACTCACGGTATTTTCGGTAGTACTTTCTCTCTCGTGTCTGTCTGCTGCGTGCCTCCTGCTTGTCCTTTTGCTCCTGCCCCTGCCTGGAGAGCTCTGCCTCTTTTCTTCAGGCGTTCTGCGAGGCGGCTCCTCGCTCGTCTCCACCTCAGAATGCCTCGACCTGCCGTGGTGGTCGCCACCGCCGTCTCTCCTCTTAGGCTTTGCGTCGTGCCTTTGATACGGGGGTCTGGGCGGCTTGTCCGACTTGTACATCTGCTCCTTCATGTAGAAGTCGTCCTCCATGTTCCTGTAGGAGTTGAAGGACCCGCCTTGGGGGCTGCCTCGTGGGTGCCAGTCTCGGTTGCCCCTCGAGCCTTCGCCTCCTCCCCCGCGCTCGTCTGCGGATCTTGGGCTGATGTGATCCAAGGACTTCTGGTAGGCCTTCCAGCGGTCGGCCCCTCTTCCATTCGGCCGATCGTCGTCCATGCTCCCCCCGTTCCTCCACGGGTCCTCCCTCTCCCTTTCATCCTCACTTCTTCTGATGTGTGAAGACCAATCCCAAGTGCCCCGGCAGGGTCCGAGGCCGTTGCCACTTCTCTCCGGGCCCCTGCCCGTTGCCCCTTGGGGGCTGTGGCCTGAGCCGCAGGATGTGAAACTGGGGCTATGGGAATGAGGACTCAGGGAGCGGGTGATGGGGCTGCGGGAACGTGCTCTCTCCGGCATGTAGCTTCAGAAAGATGATACAAGCTGATTACTAGCTGCCCTTTTTCAACTTGTGAACATGTGATCAGTGATGACCTATGACATTTTTCACATGACGTGACCCTCTAATAGAGGTTCAAGGAACGCAGCTACCCAACAGCAACCATTTGAGACCGAGTTTGAGAGTGAAAAGTCGCCTTACTGCTCAACCTCTTGCATCTCATCCCGTTCCCTATGAGAAGTGAGATCATGGATGATCGATTGAAGATCTTTTCCTGGTTTCTAAACAAAAAAAAATTTTTTTTTTTAGTAATCTGCGAAATACACTAACCCAATGTTCAGTTTGTTCCTCAGTCGTACCTTCAGTTGCAGCTCCTTGTACCTCTTAGACATCCGTATGAGGAGTTTTTGATTGGCAATCATAGCTGGAGTAAGTTGGTAGTATTGAACCATAGCCTGAGCTGCTTCAACATACGCCATCTCGATAAATGCCTGCATGGGAGAACAGACGTTTGCTGAAAACAATAATCCACTATGATACAACATACAGTATTTTACATCTCAGATAAGATATATTACACCTTTTCAAAATCAACCCAAGGAATAATTTTACCAAAAAACAATCCTCATAGCAAATGGCAAAATTAGTTTTTTTGTGAATGCTTGAAATTCGGTCAAATACATTTTTTATGCCAGCAAGTTATAGCAAAGTACATGATACCACAGCACAGGGATCTCTGAAGATAAATGCGGTTGTCATAAAAATCATTTGTGGGTTTTGAACTGAACATTTGAGTTGTCATTTATGGTCCACTGATGATGTTTATTATGACCGCCTAATGACTTTACCAAACATTTCATAATGTCGTTTTACAGTATAATGCACACGCAAGGAAGAACATATTTGCTGATGAATTAGAAAAGCACATCGTTGACAAAGAAACTCAGTGTCACTGTACCTGATGCGTGGAGCGCATGAGGATGTAGTTGGTGACTTTGCCGAAGGGAATTCCAAGGTTGATGACATCATTCTCGGTGCAGCCACCTTCAGGGAGGTTACAGATGTGAACAACCCGACCTGCGGTCGCCTTTCTGGGTGGGAAGAGCTGCAGAAGAAATGTAAAAAACTATAAACAACCATGTGGTTGAACTTGCTCACGATAAGATAAACACCGTGACCAGTAAATAGTGAGCTGGTCATATAATTCAGTGCACACAACCCTGCATGAGCACAGAACATCTGAGCAGCTGTTGTTGGTCATGAGATGACAACGTGTAACCTATCCGGTCAGACCGCAGAGTCTCAATTTCTGTTTTCACATGGGCCAATACACGAGAGAGACAGAACTACAAAAGCTGGGCAGCTTTCGAGGTTGTAGTTTTCCCCCGAAAAACGTAAATCTTAAAATGTGATCTTTTTTAACATTCTGCGCAACACCTCAGAGTGAAAGGCACGGCAGTATACTAGTCCTGTCTAACGTTGGTCTAACACCATCACACGCGCATTCTGTCCTTCATGCAGCACATCCCACCGTGTCTATTAATAATAATTCTCTTGGCTGTCGTGCAGTGATAGTGATAATGAAAGTTTTCTTGTTTGAATTAAGAGACTTGTCAGTCGACTGGCCCCAGACATTTCACACATTGGAGACAAATCCTCCAGGCTGCCAAGCGCAGAATACTGAGCTGCATCGCTCAACCCCCATTTGTCTTTGCCCCCTTCAATTATTCGAAAGCAAGCTGCAGACTTGAGTGTTGTCATTACAAGAAGAATGCAGAGAAACATGAAATTGAATGTCCTCTGATCTGGTTTTGTAGACAGTAAAATCGCTCTGTTGTTACAATAAGGAGCCATATTGTATGCGTTTCTGACAGCCTACTGCATGTTTAATTATTAAAATGTACTTGAAAAGAACTTCATCCTCTTTTCGTATTTATTTCTCCATTTTTATTTTCAGCTCAAATATTTGCACGTGCCTTTTTTCAACTCCCTGTTTATTCTCAAATCACTTTTACTCGGTCTTTCCCCATTTTGACTCATAATCGATATTTTGTTTCTGCAGTCTCTGTCACATGTGTCGGCGGAATTTTGAAACCAGATATGCGAATAAGATGACAGAAATGAACTAAAGAGCCAGCTTCACCGTAAAGTCGAGACCCTGGATGTGGAGAATATGCACATATTTCCTCCTATGTCCCTTAAAGAAATGACCTGTACGTACCCCACCAAGCAGAGCATGGACGACTTGAATCGGTATTTTCCCTGTAAAATAATTACCATACTATTCATTTTACCTACTATTTGATAGGAGTTGCTCTGCAGTTTTTTTTTGCAGCCATGACGCGGCAGCAGCAATTTTTTCCAGCAGCCCCCCTCCTCCTCCTGCTGCTTCTGGGGATGACGGACCTGACAGACAGTCCCATGTGTGGCTAATTCCACCTTGGAGCGCCAGACAGGGTTTCCGATTTTACAGGGAAAACCCAACACTAACATACACTTCACACTGGGTACACTAGCCATGGAGTGCGGAAAGTATAAAGGGCGGGACGAAGCTTTGATCAACTCCGCGAAACTCAACTACACACAAAGAGAGGCAATTAGACCGGTATTCAAAGTCGACAGCGTGACAATTCTATTAAAAGCTCTGTACCACTGTCCCCACCAGAATACGTAAAGGTTAATCCAGACTAGGCTCAACAGATCCAGGATTGGGCTGTTTATGCCTCAGGAACATTAGAGAGAACCAGTGTCTCGTTCGCTGTTCACGGCATTCACTCATGCCTGAGCTGTAAAATGCTCTCTGCGCCTGAAAGCCCGGGCAGTTTGTACCCATAGGAATGATGTCACCGTCAAGGTTGGCACAGGCTTCGAACAGTAGCTGTTCTATTGAGCACAGCCCGGAAGTGCAGAGTTATGATACGTCTACACACGCTGCCATTGTTCCGGCCAAAATGGTCTACTGGGCAGATGGGCTATTCAATAAAAAACGAAATGATGTGTATAAATTGGAAATGTTTGTGCAAACACCACACTTTCAAAATTGATTGTTCCCACACCCGGTACAAACGGTTACGAAAAATAAATATGGGCAAATATTGGACGGCAAGTGGACTGCGAGGAGATATTATTAAAAGAGGACAAAAAGTGAGTTACATTTCTTTTATCTCGCCTTATCACATCTATGTCAATACAATATTTTGCCTGAAGAAATGGCTCGTGGCTCGTGGCTGAAAACGCCACCCTCTCAACACCATGACCTGGCGACCTCTGTGCCAAACGGTGTTCAGGGTGACAGCAGTTCCATTTTTTTGTAACGCGGCCCCTCCCTGTTTTCACTGACAGCGTGCTGACGGACATTAGCCGGTATCTGTCCCAAGGACATGGCTGTTTATTTGTACAAAGCAGTATCCGTGTTGGGGGGGATCTGGGAAGGTGGTCAGTTGGGTTTCACAGTTTTTCCCCACGTTCCTACGCAGAGTGCTCACACGCCAAACCCTCAGATCATTTTACCGGCCTCTCACCAGAGTGAAACGTAATAGCGCGGCCCGGGGATGCAACCCACGGCTCTGTCTGTGGGTCCGTGCTCCTGGCAGGAGTTAGCTGTAATCCCGTGTTTATCTCTGTTTGAGTTCTGTTGTCACATGTGGCTACTGGGTTACTTAAAGCTGGACTGCTGACAATACAGTTCAGACCGAGGAACCTCTGTGTCGGTGCGTGCAAACAAACGTGTGTATATGTGGTTCATGTGCTTATAGGCTTGTGCGTCTTAGGTGCTGCACGCAGATTGTAGTCATATCGCTGGTATTCTTTCATTTTAACCTAACCATTTTCATGTGCGCGCTTAAACAAAGTTCACAAACTGCCATTGCACACATCTGCGCTGTGTGCGCGCGTTTGTGTGCTTGTGCGTCTGTTCGACACAGGGATTTGAAACAATAAAACTCCACCTGTTCTGCCAGAACAGGTGTGTGGTTATAGTAGCTGATGTTGCACAGCCTATAAATATTTTCCCACTCATACAATACAACTCCTTTGTCAATAACCGACCAACAAAGCATTTGACTTTCACATAGCTGAGCTCACAGCCTCCCCTTGCAATGAAGGGGGAAAATAACAAGTAACATAGAAATATGAAAATATCAAAAATTGAATAAATAATGACTTGTGTCCCAAAACATCATTATTCGTTGGAATGGAAGATGAGATTTGTTTGAAATCAAACAATATGATGTCAGAATTGGTTAAAGCCTCCTATGGACCATGCAGTTCTTTATTCTCTTTGTGTAGCCCAAATAGCTTCATCTTTTTTTTCCACTAAATATATTTTTAATTTACCACTGAGCTATATTTATGTATTTGTTATTTGCTTATTTTACTTTAAAAAAAATGCTAGAATATTGAGCCACCATTTCTGTTGATTCAGTTTCTACATTCATTGTGCATTATGATTAATATTTTTCATTTAAAGAACGGTGGTGACGTCTGTGAGAACTATTTAAGATGAATAAATTCACTTAATATGCTTATTTTTAATTTTTTTTTACATACAGATTTTTGTTTAAAAAATAATGAACATTTCTGTGAAAATGTCTGAACATGGAAATATTTTCAAATGACTTAAATTTATTTATATAGTTGGGCAACAATACATTAAAGCACATTACACGTGACTGGTGATATTATCAATTTAAGAGCTGGTGTAAGTAGAAACTGATAAATATCATGCAATATCTTTCCTAGAAATGATTTTAAAACTGAAGAGTGCTAGTGCAAATGTGCAGCTAAAATAAAGACTATAAACACTATAAAGCTCCCCACAGTGTGTACAGTATGTGCTTCAGCATTGGGTGTCTGTTACTGCCGACTAAGTGTCGGAAAGTGTCTCGGCACCACACTATGCTTCCTTTAGATTTGCTGGGACCAATTTCTTTTCACCCATGCTTCTCATCTTTAATGTACTTTTCACTTTTCAACATGCGTTCTCAATGGACACTTATCAACAGCTGCTGTTTTTTCGGTCCTGTTCCAGAGCCAACACTTCAGCACAGACAAACACACCGTAGAGCAGAAACCTTTCACAAATACGCTCTCACAATGACTATTGATGAATTGGTGCCAAAGTGATGCGATACTTTTACTTTTGCCTCGTCGTTGGTTTCCATTCCACTTCGATTGAGAAGCTGCATTTTGAGTATCCTTACGGTTTGCAGCCTTTTCTTACTTATAAAACATGGATACAACAAATATACCCTTTCAGTAAGCATTGCATGTTTATGAAGGAGCTGGGTGATGCCCTTGTACAAAGCTTGTATAGACAGCTTCTGTATTTAACATGAAACCGTATGCCCTTATTTGGAAATGAACGGAACCAGTGAATGTTATACAATGCTATGTGTCAAGTTGCTCACCACCGCCGTTTGCCATTTAAATTGTCCAGTGGATACTTTCCCTCCTGGTGGCAAACTAAGGAGTTATATTTTCCTTCATGGATGTTCCTTCATCGCGAGCTTACTTCAGAACTTTAAAATGTGATTTACATGCCAAGGTCAACCTGAAATAATTGGCAGAGAAAATCCAAATGTTTGTCTGACCTTTGACTCTGGCTGGTGTGAGGCAAATCCTGGGTCTGACATCGGATAAGTCTTCATTGCTGCAGCTGGTAAGTATGATGTACCGGCTCCTGAGGAAACATCTGTGGAAACAATTTTGAAATTTGGATTTGAAATTGTCCTCATGCAGTAGATCGGGAGCGGGGGCGGGGAAGTTACATCCGTTGACTTCATTGCTCAGTGTAATTAAACACAAGACATTGCCTCACGCACATTTAAAGAAGGTGTAGTTTACTTTAAATGTATTGAAATCAAGTGGAAAGATAGTGTTGTGCGGTGATAGTGTACTTCGCTTTTCGTTTCAGCTGCGGCTTTCAATGTTCACAAGAGACAAAACTCATTTTGTCCATTCAAAGTTTTCAGGGTTTCGAAAAAAAAACAATAACCTCAATTCACGGTGACTATATATTATATATATCTTCACTGATTCTGTACATGCTCCATGACCGAAAGTTTTGAATTAAATAGCTAAAATAAAACCGCTTTTAGTTTCCAGCTATTGACTAACAACTTTTTTTTTTTTTTTTTTTTTTTTAAACACCTTTATATTTATGTATAGACCAAAACAACTATTAAAGGTAAGATATCTAACCACGGTTGCCAGAAAAAGACCATCTCTCCAACTGCTAATGGTGGCTTAAACTGTAAATAATAAATGAAAGAATTAATTTGCTTCTCAGGCCACCCGCAGGATGTGTGTCTTAAAGTAAATGTACATGAGGGATATACAATACAGTGGAAAGATATTCATGCTATCATAGCGAACAGGTGGTCGGTTTGTTAAGTTCCAAAAGGCATTCACGGGTTTGCAATGATGGTACATATGCACCACTGGTCATAAAATGCAAATTAATAATTGGGTTAGTGTTGCGATATTTTGAATTTCAAAACCCTAAATTCTAACATTATAAAGCAATGTATGGAAATACACTGTCGAGCCGTGAAAACCAGGCTGCCTCGTACGCTCGCGTAACTCAAAAAATACGCCCCATCTGCCATCTACCACTCCGTTGCACATATTCCAGCCGGGGGGGAAAAAAACATCCCTCCAACATCAGCCTAACCAAAGCGACACTCCGGTGGTCGGTGGTGACGGACGAAAGGGTTGTCCTACCTTGATTCGCGGCAGAGTAGACCACGGACTGAGTCCCTCCGGGAATCAGCGCTCCATCGGAAGGCCTGCCAACAGCGTAGTGGACGGCTCCAGCTGATGCCGCGGCGGAGCTGCAACAATCACAGAAGGCTGATTTTAGCTGCCTCTCCCCTGCCCTGCTCGCTCATATCTTGTGACAGAGCTCACATTCACAGCAACATTAAAGACAGCTGTATGCGGAGCGAGCAAGAGGAAAATCAAACGCTTCCATCCCTCCAGGAAGATTTACTGCGAATTGATCAACGTAGTGCACAGCTGGTGGCAGAGTGGGGGTCGGGGGGGGGACGGGGACTAATAAATCAAGGTCAAGGATGATACGGAAATGATACATTTACTACTTTACTTGAACATATCGCAAAAACCACCTATCCAACAAGTCTGCGCAATGGTTCCAATTCATTTCGGAGTTGCAAGTGTCTCACCTTTCATTTGAGTACAATGTTCGATTCTGCAGGTGTAATTTGCCCTTCACGTGCTGGTCCCAGTCCTAAAAATGCACACAGGCACAGGCACAGGCAGGCGCGCGCGCGCACACACACACACACACACACACACACACACCATCCAAACATAGCCTTCATCATTTTAGATACTGGTGCCCGCCCACGTAGCCCTTTCATAACGCTTGTATTAACTCATAGCTAAAACTAATTACGGGACAACATTCCGGATTACTTTCCTAATGGCTGCCCTTCAACATTTATCTGCAGCACTCTATATGAGCCATCATCAGGCTGAAATTAGAACTCGCCGTAGACTGGGACTCATTTTAGATTTAGGAAAAATCTTATGGACATCACATGACTTCCTGTTTTATTTATACGAAATTACTTATGGAGTTCTTGGTTGCTATTTAATCCTCCGCTGTATATTTTTGAACGTGGTATGGACTGATAAAGCGTGCATTGGGGTCGTGAATGATCCGCTCACCCACCTTGAGGTTGTAGACCTTTTTGTCACAGATGCTGCACTGGTGCGGCAGCTGAGCGGGTGTGACGGCGTGGTAATCGTTGACTTGGTAAGGCTGAAGTGTCCTGGTACCTGAGGATTGGGTTTCCTCACTCCCGTGCAGGGCCTGGTAGCACCCGGGTGCCTGCGTGCCGCCGGCGCCCACAGAGGAACCCGCGCCGCTGTGACTGAACTTGGGGTCGGGGGTCGGCTCCTCTGGGTTATACAGATCGGCGCGGGGCCTAATCGGCTGCCCGGCCGCTGTCCACACAGCGGCACCGTTAGAAACCATATCCACCGTGCCGGCGTGACTCAAGCTAGTGGGGCACTTCCATTGCTCCTGGTGCCCAGTGGAGTTATAAAAAGGCATGTTCTGCTCACCAACACTATATCCTGCTTGTTGCCCCTTCACATCCTGCCCATAAAAATCTCTCTGAAAACCAACGTTGTTCACGTTCTTTGCCTGAGTGTTAATCATTGTGTATTGTCCATCACTAGCCGTGGCTGATGTCGCACACGTCCCTCCAGCTAAGCTGTACTGAAGACGTCTATCAGTATCGGAGGGGTACACAGATCCGGACTTTTTACCGTACTCCACACCCGCTGCGCCCCCTCCGCCAGGATGGTTCAGTCTCACATTCTCTGGGCTTTGGTGGAATCCTCCGCTCACCATGGCCCCCAAGGCGGAGTTTGAAGACGGGAAACCGAGCACCCCCGCTGAGAAGGCCGCCTGCGGATTCCCCGCCATGGCCGAAGTCCGGAGCTGATTGAAGAGGGGTTGGGACATGGCCACATTGGACAGAACTTGATTGAGCACAGTGGCGGCGGACGTGTTGCCGCCCTGAGCCTGGGCCAGTTTGAGGCGATGGAGCGTGAGCTGGGCCTGCAGCTGAGCAAGCTGCAGGCTGGCTGGAGTCAAGAGAAGTTGTTGGTTCTGCTGCTGAGACCCCGCCGGCACGCCGCCTGGAAACTGGCCGCCCGGCTGAAGGCCTTTGTTATCAGTGCTGTCCAAAGGGGCCGCGCCGATGCTGTAAGAAACAGACAAGAAGACACCGATCACGTCGCAAATCGCAAAGGACAAATCCATTTGGCATGTCGTGTGTCACACAATGGCGAAAAAAGCGTGAAAGTTTTTTTTTGTGCTGTTGGCTGGCTCCAAAAGTCTGATCCGACAAGGCACATTTCACAGAAACAATCAGGTCCGCAGAAACGGAAAGACTGAACTACTGAGCGGCCAGCCCAGGAGCTACGAGCTGAATCCAGTTGGTGGAGTAGGAGGACATATAAATACAGAGCAACAATAAGGCACAATATAAACACAATACAATAAAAGCAATGTATGTGCGTGTGTGATGGTAATAAGGTTATAAAAAGAACAAATCATTGTTCAAAATTACAAGCGGCATATGAAATTGTGGATGGCAGAAAGACATCAAGCATCTGTTAGCTCTTAAAAACAGATACACTTAATCTGGGGGAGAGTAAGGGGAAGGTGACTGGACGGCACTAGCTTTAGATTTGAATGTACTGGGTAATAAAAACAGGCACGCGCAAGCAGTGCACGTCCACTACGGTAAAGGTTACGTCTCATAGCTCGAATATCATCTGGACTTAAAGTAGCAAGATTTCTTTTCACTCGACAACCATGAAAGGAAACGACGATGTTCTACTCACACCGTATCCAGCCATTACTGGCCAGACCAGTTTTGACAAATAATGAAAGCTCTGTGTTCGTTCTTTAAGTAAACACTGTGGAGAAATACCCCTATATACTGGTCACTGGCTGTGAGAGAGCTTCAGCTCTTCGTGGTCGCACAACACAACTGCTGTTGTCACGCCCGGCACCAGCAAACAAGTCGACTCTTACCGGTGATTAGCCAGCAGATGGCCGGCAGTTGGGCACGGCCATCAAATGGCTGTCACTGCAGCTGGGTTAAGGATCAACCAAGGGAAGTGCCGTATGCCAAGATGTATGTTAGGCAAGAATCTGCGGCTGATGAAACTGCTTGATAATCGAACAGTGTTTTTCGGTTATTGTCAGTAAATGTAAATGAGCGGTATGGCCGATGAGAAGACAAAAGCCAACGTATATGATTATTACCATTATTATTATTATAATGACTTGCAACATGTCCAGAATATCTTTTTGCAATTTCATAGTATTTTTTTTTTGTACACTCCTCGTCCTCGCAAGTCTATTAATGTCGTGCCTCTGTAGTACGACGTGCAGAGGAGAGGTCACAGCATCTCTACCGTGGGCAGGTGGACCTAACACCATTGTAGTGCCTCCTATAAAGAGAGAGAGAAGATATTGCAAAAGGAGGACAGCTGTACAGAACACGATTATAAATATCAAAAGGTTAACCGTTCAGGGGCCTTTTTTTTTTTTTTTTTTTACAACCAGCACATTGTGCCGCACACCAGCTTCCCACAACACAACCTGGTGCTGTGACCCTATTTGCCGGTCTGTCCTGTCCTCAATTTTTGACGGATGCTCTCACATGCTGTCTAAACTTAGTCTACTCAACTGTTCATCACATTATCTATGTTAGGCACCCAACGCCGCACCCCCCCGCCCCCCAATCGGGCCACCGCCTCCTCTGACCCTGCTGAAAGATGTCACGCCGATCACATAATGTACAGTAAGATTCAACACTGCTCAGGCATCGGGGTTTACACACGGGATGGCTGATACAGTTATTTGAAAACCATCTGTCAGATGGTTAGGGTTGTTAATCAGATTAAAAAAATAAAAAAATAGAAGAAACATAAATATGACCTTAGGCAACCGAATCGTCCACAAGATTATCACCTCCACGCCTGTGTTGCCACTGGCTTCTTTAGCCTCAATTATGCCACTCATCATGTGACAAGTGTCAATTACTCCGACTGAGCTACGATATAAGCTTCAAAATAAAAGTTTATGGTCAGAATTTGAAATGAAAACTGACGAAAATAAATTGTTTTCTGCAAATACAACTTAATTCCTTTGACTACACTGCACAGTCGCAATTTTTAAGCCTTTTTGAATTCATGAGTCATCTGTAAATTTAAACATTAATTCAGGGATGTCTAGTAAAGGATTGCGTGTCTGTGGCTCTGAAATCAGAAGAAAAAAAATTATATCACAAGTATTAATTTCATTTAGCTTATAAACAAAATATTGAATACATTTTCAGCTTCTCATCAGTTAGAACCTAAAGGTGGAAACCCTAAGCAGATATTTACCACACATCAGAAAGCAAACCAATTTTGAACGTTGCTGGTCAAAATAACTTAAAAGGAATAATATTAAGTATTTAATTGCAACAGTAGATATTAAATCAACTGAAGCTTTTAACGAAAATTAAGCTTTCTGATGTTTCTAATGTTTTTTCTTTCCATAAATTAATTATGTTCGTACTGTTGCTGCACACAGAGCAGATAATGACTTTGAAGAAAACCCATTGGAACTGGAAAATTCAGTCATTGAAAGCATCAAAAGAAAACGAAAACCAAACCAAACATTAAAAACACATAAACCTTTTTTTTTTAAGTATTATTTCAAATTGATTGCATTTAAGGATCAAATGGGTAATTTAGAATAGTTTAGGTTTCAGATACTGTATTTAAATACAATAAAAAAAGGGTTCAAATACACCTATACTGATATATATAATTATTAACTACATGTTATTTTGGACTTTCTGCCTACTGGTTGTACACACTCTTAAGTGAGCAAGCGTGTTGATGGAAAGGTGCACCTATCCCATTCCAACGTATGACTCAAAGCTATAAATACAGTTTGTTGCCCAAGCCATCCTGAGACAGTGTGTCATTAATAGACTAATATGGACTCTATAGCAGCTGGCACGGTGTGCTAGACACTGCGGACCAGTCTAGTGATGGCAATAGGGGACATAGGTGTCAAATGAACTTCACCCAGGTGTGGCTTAGAAGAGTTTGCACTAGGGTCACCAAGAGTCACACGCGATCGTGTAGATGCCAATGATTATGCTACCACATGCATATTAACCTATGATGAAGTTCAAAAAATGAAATACTAAAAACATTTGCAACTGTACCAAATGCACAAGCAGAGACTTCTAGAAAGTGTGGCTTTGTATTTGGAGATTTAGTTGTAAACAAACACAACAATAAAAAAACAACATATATACATATACATAACATAACATACTTTTGCTCTCTGTGGTAACGGAAAATTGATAAACCCAAGGATTCAGAAATCAGGTGAGACTGTCTTCACTTATTCATATATGGTTACTACTATATATGAATATGTAAATGTGGTTTTAATGTATGCATTTGATTATATATTCATGGATATATTATATAAGTCGGTGAACAAATACAAATAAAAGTATTTTCAAGTTCTATTTTATTTCTAAAACCAAATTTAACACACCCATAAGTTGTAAAGGTTGTAAACTCAAATTTCCTATAAAATCAGTTGAGATAAGTAGAACATTTTGATGCTGTGATGTTTTTAGCCTTTCTGTTTTTTGTTTTTTTTGTATTATTATATATAAATTGTATATAAGTACATGTTATGATATGCGTTTGTATATAACACAGTATATTGGCGTATATTTTTTTCATGTGTTAGTGTTGCTCTACTCTTTGGCACTGTACCTCAAAGTCATGTCATGGCAGTGCCACCATGCCGACAGACAGTAATAGCGTAGCGTATTAAGAATAGCCTCATGTGCTAATGTAAAACATACACTTAAACAGTTTATATACTTACAACTCATATCTTCAGTGTTTCATAACTAAATAAGAAGACAGTATTATAAATCATAATGATACAGGTTAAACTTAAAAGATGAGCTCAAAAGCCTTTCAATTCGAAAATCTATAAACCGATTAAGCCTATGCAGTGATAATGCCTATGTGAGGTAAATATATATAGTATAGCAGTGTATAAATATATATAGTTATAACTGTTTAAACAAGAACACATAATTTGCCTTTACAGTAATAAAAAAAACTGACACTCAAGGTTGAATGAATGAAGATGAGAGAGAATAGATTCTCAGTCTTAAGTTATACATAAATATAATTATTTCTCTATGACTCATCCAACAGCCACCTGACTTACACCTAATCCTTTGACCAGATCTAACAGATGATCTACAAAAAACAATGTGTGGAAAATGCAAGGTTAAAACTGTAAGTGATGCAGGTTAACGCAGGTTATGTCAACACCAGAGATTTCTTTTAAAGCACTATAAGATTAAGTGCTATGTCCGGAAGGCCAAATATTTAGTGAACCTGTGAGAGACACATGCGAAAAGCTTCAAAAATCAACACTCGCATAAATTAGTGTCTAATGAAAATGACAACAAGGTCAGTATTGGCACCCTATAGCTCGTCGTCTCGTCTGCCGATCAATTTGTGAAAACAACACTTACAACATATTTTCTTTCCTCTTGAGCCAATGATCACGTGACGCTCAGAAATGGCCGCACAATTTTGAAGGATTTCATCCCGACTTGCTCCTGAGGCAAAGCTTTCTCATGCAGCGCTGAGCCAACTGTCAGGTGTAAAGTCTGGCGACAAAGTGTGACAGTTCCGGTTTCTGACAGGAACCCCGCGAGAAAGCACGCCTTCCTTTTCCTGCTCGACCAAGTGTCCTTCAGGCACGGCACAAATCACTCATGATGCTCCAATCCAAAAGCACTCACCATTTCTATTTCACGTTCGAATATTTGAAATAAAACGACACAATGACATTCGGTCATAAAAGAAAGCACCATAATACAGCTCATTTGCAATTCATTGACAGACAACGTATAGAACGAAATATATGAAATGGGGAACGCCATAATAGATATAACACTTGTGAACAAGTGTGACCCAGTGCGGCATCATTCCGTTTGCAGAGAGATTTATTTAGTAAGTGAGATATAATAGAGTCTGGATGCCATTCATAAACCTTCACCTTCAAAGTCAAACACGCACTCACCCTAATCCTTACACCAGTCTGAGAGCGCGGCGGCTCCGTAGACACTTCTATAAATGCAATTCTGGTGGCCTAACACCACGGCATAAGACAATACATTAATAAAACCGCGTTCAATTGTTTGGGTTGTAGTTCGGTTCTGAGCCCCATCGATTAGGCTCAATTTCACAATGATCAAAAGCTCCACGGTGATATACAACCTGGCACGGGAGCCCGACCTGTCCACAAAGTCTCAACAGAGGAAGTAGCAAATTAGAAGTGCGCACAGGACAGGTCTATACTGAGAAGAGTCCAGTGAAGCGGCCCACAACATTTCCCGTACACAATGCGGCTCCCGATTAAATCTACAAACCCCACCGCTGAACAGACTTGCTACCTCATTAACTCGTCTGCTGCCGCCCTGAAGTGGAAAAACACACGTGGTCATATTGGAAGAAACAACACACACCTCGAGAAGACGGCAGGCAGCGCAGGTCCAAGTCGCACCTCTGACACCACGCATTCTGCGCCGCTCCTCCATAATCTGACCTCTGCCCGCGTGTCCCTGCCCTCCAACGTGAGGACTAATTCCAGCACATGAACCCTGCCATACCATTACGGCCGGGGGTCCTCTCCCCATGTGAGGGACGCCGCTTCCCTGTGGTTTAACGGGACAGGCAGGGGAGATGGCGTGTGATGAAAAGTCACAAGTGTTCAGCGTGTGTGTGTGTGTGTGTGTTTGTGAGGACGGGGGTGGTTAGACCAATGCAAACACTGGGCTACAGTTTTACAGGGGAGGCCTTCCACACGGGCAGCAGATCAAACCCTAAAGTAAAGGTTAATGTGAAAAAGTCTGATTTCTACTGACCCACTACTACTACAACTACTTCACTTGGCAACTTTTCTTCTTTTTCTTTTTTCATTCCTTTAGTTGGCCTGGAGATTGACACACACAGAGCCTAATGTAAACTCTGCATTCATTTCAGTCAGAGGCAGACCGGTGATAACTGCGTTCAGCAAAGGATTGAGTAGCTCCGTGAAAGTGTTTATAATCTACAAATGGCCCTCATGTTCATGTTAGACACACTTATTAACAACCACACTGCCAGTGGGAGAGGGATGACGGCACAAGTTTATCCAAATCAACTGGTATTCCTCCTCGTCGAGAAATTGGATAAAAGGTTGAACCATTTTTTTTTTTTTTAATCATTTGAGCTATCTCAAAATAAGGTGATTAGAGCCGAAACAAAAATAAAGTTGATTCAAGTGGCTGCCGTAAATGTGACTTTTGCATTCTTTCTTCTTTTAAACGTTTAAAGAAAGAATGAATAAATGAAAAAAATATATATTTTTTTGCAAATGTTAAAGTGTATGCCGTTAAATGCTATTTCACAATAAAACAATCTCATATAAAATAATGGACTCCTTCCACAGGGCTGCGGATTCTTAGCAGCTGTAAATGCATGCTTTTCCTAAGCACATAAGCATTCAGCTCCCAGGGAGGCATCACTCTGACAGATTTACAGTCAATCCATCTGTTAGTGTCACACCCAGACAGCAATGAGAGAACAAGTCACTTTTTATCCTGTGGGCAGCACCCGTAAATGATATGTGATAATCACTCCATCACCATGTTGTTATTGTAAAATATTAACAAGGAGAAGAGGATACTTTTTCATCCAATAACAACAACATGTTAAAACAACTCAACGCTCAAACAACTGGCATGAGTTTGGACGGCAAATCCTATTCTGTAATTATCTATAAGTGAGTGAGGATAGTGATGAAGAAATTGTTCACCCCGGGGATGGATTTCAAAGGCGCATTTTTAAAACTGATGTTGTCCAAGTCCGATATTGCCTTGATGCTACCAATACTGTTTTGTATTATTATTTTTGTAAAAGACACTCGCACACACACACACACACACACACACACACACACACACACAGTATACATAACATATAATGCATTTTCTATGTCCCACTAGGTGGTGCCATGCGCTCTAACTGGCCCTGAGAGGTCTGACGGGGAAGTGTCCGTCTGCCATATGATGGCACTGCATTCCTTCTAATCCGCCTGCTAGAATGAGAGTTTCGCCGGAAGCATGTGCAGAGAATGATCAACGTGCTGTGTGAATTGGTATTGTAAAGTCACCTGCGCCACACATTTTTCCCCCTACCCCTCGTAAAGAGTTGGATAAAACATGAAGACACAATGCTCATGGCGAACGGCGGCAAACGTGGATACTTTCATTCATCCAGGCCGACAAATTGAGAGACATGCATGACATTTAGAGCACGTGACACGAGACACTAATCAATAGGACGCCGCGCGACCCCCTCGCTCTGCCCAATATGGCATAAACTGTTCCTGACATTCCAGGGCCTTAATTTAACTTTTCAACAACAAATCAGACGCGAAGCCGAGGCCCGCAAAGGCAACACACAGCCACCACCGTGCCACGAGAGACTCTCGGGGCGCGGATGCAGGGTCAGCTTGCTCGGCTCCACATTTGGCATAGTTGCGAGTGGGAGTGGTTGGTGATTTATGGCGGCCGGGCAAAGTATCAGAGACACGAGGTCTGGCCCTCGTCGATCCCCATAACAGTGTCTCGTCCTCGTTGAAGCATCACTTTTGATTCATGGCATGTGGTGTTTGTTTGATGACGCTTGTAGAACGGTTCATGGCACGGCGGAGCGATATAAAAAAAAAACAACCAACGAAAGTTTGCATGGTAACTCGAATTAAATGCATCCCGAGTTTTGCCATTCGTACGATCTTATTAATTCACGCGCTTGACAATAGGTCACTGGCTGAGTCGCACACAAACGCACATTAGGCCCAGAGACATGCAACTAAACCCAACCCCGGAGAGGCTTAAAGTGGAGAGAACCGTAGGGGATGGTGTAACTTTGGTTATTGGGGTCACGGTGAAACACACAGGTCAAAGGAAACCTCCTGACTTGACAGCTGCCTTCCAACTGTGGAACTTTAAGACCATTCCCACAGATACGTCCCTGAGCAGGAAAAGAGCAATTAGCCTTTAAAGCTCTGCTGACAAAGCGGCCGCTGGGGGACTGCAGAGCGACACCTGTTTTTATATTCCGGACTGAAAATGTGCGCACGATGCTCTTTTTTCCAAAGTCCACCTCAAAAAAGCCTTTTTCAAACGTAAACCACAAATGCCCAGACTACCGGTAGTTTCCCCCCCGCGACACTATCGACACTTAGCCGTTCTTTTCTGATCAAGGGGTGCCGTGGTCACTTGTGACGCGAGAGTGCTGACAAGAGCTAAGAAATGACCTCCCGGCTACCTGGGATCTGCTGACAGTGAGTGTTAAACTGGGTGCTGAGGGCCGAGGGCCAGGTGACCGAGGATCCCCGGACAGCTTGCTTGGACCCGGAGCAGGGTGACATCAGAGATCCATCTGGCCCGTCAGAAGCCCGCGGCTGGCGAAAAGAAGGACGGTCGACCGCACATGCTGCAGCCAAGGTCTAAAGTTACCGCGGCTAAGCCCCTGTCTCAGTAGGCGCAAGTTTGACAAAAAAAACTGTCCCTGTCCCATAATCCTCACAGTCAGACAAAAAGAAAACAAAAAGACTGCAGGGACTACGTCAGAGGGAGCTTTTAGTGGAAAAAGTGAGCAGAAATCAAATATATATAAAAAAAAGAAATCGATATATTTCTTTTTTTTTTCCATAGTAAGATAATGCTGCTTCGGTTGGATTGTAGAAATATTTGTCAGGTGGGAATCCGAGCAGAAGATGCGTCACAAGACTCGGCGGTGAGGTAACACGAGGAGCGGGTCAGGACTGTGTTGGCTTTGACGACTGAACCTGACCGGCCATTTTTTTCCCCGCTGCTCTGAGGTAGTTATTTATAACTGCTGCCGGGGCGTAGACAGACCATTTCTTCGGCGGCCGCGGTGACAGATTCAAATGGCGTCGTTCTTTTGCGACCAAATCGGCCGTTTCAACGACAGAGCGAGAACGCGGGCCGCCACGGTGTTCGAGGCCCTGCCGCGCACGAGCGGCTGCGGTGAGGAAACCTGACTGGGGTCTTTCCCAACGGCGGTCAGCAACATCCGAGCTATATCGGTGCGCAGGGTGACGTAGAGATGAGAGCCTCTCTCTCTCTCTCCCTCCTTACCTCACTCCCTCCCTCCTCCGCCTATGCTCAGAGGCAGCATTGCATTTCACCATCTGTCACTGCTGTTGAGCTTACAAATACCCAATATCAAACCCGAGTGCGCTGCCTCGCTCGCCGACTTCCCTGCCGATGCTGGGACGGCGTCCTTTTCACTTCGTTACGCCTGAGGAGTGATGGAGCAGCCTCCTTTTTTTTTCGATTTTTTTTTCATACAATATTGTGTATTTAAGCAGATTTTTTTTTTGTTTGTTTTTTGTCCACAGAGGGTCAAACCTAGCATTCAAGATAAAAAAGAAAGAAGTAACAGCGTAAATGAAAAAGGAAAAAGGGAAGCCATTTAGCTCAGGAGACAAACAATATATCCTGAAAAGAAAAAAAGAACCCCCCCCCCCCCACAAACACTTTGTTGAAATCGATGTGAACCAAGGCGGTCATGCACACGGTTCCATACATGAGGGTGTCTGAACCAAATCGGAGAGAAAAGGGTAAGGGTAGTAGTAGTAGTCGTTTTCGAAATATATCTGATGATTTTAAGGGTCAACAATAATAATACGCTTGTGGTAAACAAACTGCTTTTTAATATAAATCGATTTCATTTTGTGTTAATGAATTCAATAATTTTTCAGAGGCATTTGACAATACGGCGTTTAATTTATATAGGATCATCAGGGGATCTCGGGTTAATGCATCTGCAATCCAATTTTATGTATGTTTCTTATATTAAACCATATAGCTCTAAGTAGGTCTAAAGAAAAACAGACAAGGGAGGTTATGAAGACTATGAAGCAAAATTACAGTTCGCTGAAGAAAATGTTCTATCTGCTGAAATTCCAGTACCGACAACCGTTCAACGCCAAACATGTCGCTGCAGTAATAGCTCAGTCATTTCTAATAATGAAAATGGAATTAAAATATGAATACGGTTGTTTTGAGTGTGAAATACGGTATTATGCGATCATGTTAGAGTCTCACCCAAAGTGAGGAAAAAAGATGGATGAAACATTTAAAAGGCAACAATAAAGCATGCACGTGCACACGCACGCACGCACGCACGCACGCACGCACGCACGCACGCACGCACGCACACGCACACACGCACACACGCACACACACACACACACACACATGGTGGACACAGCACAGGTTCGACAGTGGCCGCAGCCATATGGTTCAACATATCTTATTGCAGGACGCTGCTGGCATCACTGGCAGCTCAAATAGCCATTAGTCCAAATTAACCTCAACAATGAAAGTGAGTGAACTCAGCAACTTTTCCAACAGCTGCTCAGCAGAATCCGCCGAATGACAAATGAAGAGAAAAAGGAAAAGCGAGGGGAAAAGAAAGTCTTCCCCCACAACCCCTGTGAAAATGAGAAATCCCTCTCAAAGCTGGTGGATAGAATGGGTTGGCTATGCCCTGGAGTAATGACCACCGAGGGATTTCTTTGTGGAGCTTGAGTTACTGAAGTACACTCCTAAAACAGAAGTGATAAAGCTATTCATTTAACTTTTTGTTTTTCTTCATTTTATAGCTACAAATACACACGATAAAATAAAGTTTTAGTATTACGCTGATGAAATCCTAAATTAAACAAAATTTTGTTTTCCCCACACAGCATCTGAGTCATGGAGAAACCACAAAGGGGGGGGGGGGGGGGGGGGGGGGGGGGCATTTGACATAATGCATTTTGATTTATTGTTCGGTACTCGGAACTTTTTCCATTTTTGATTTCGGTAAGATATTACCATACTGCGCACGCATTACAGCAAACGGAGGACTGTCCCATAGAAAGTCCACAGTCAATGAGCACACAATTGTAGCCATATAAAAGTAAAACCTCAATATCTCCCACATTTGCACAATATGTGCATTTTGTAACATTTCGCTATATTAATGGCATGGCTGTTACCATGAGGGCCACCGTCACCGGTCCTAATAAGTCGTGTATATGTATTTTCCATTCATACCAAATATCTTTTCTGAAAAAAGTAATACATATTCACACACCAAGCACCAAAGAATAGCAATTCACTGCAACAAAGACATTGTATCTAAAAAGACATTTGTCTGCATAATCCTCACAAACCAAGAAGCGATATGCATTGCAGAAGCAAATAGAATAGAACGGCTACAAAGCGTTACAGCCGGAGAAAATCAACCATCGGCACACCATCTAATCGAGGCGGCTTTTATCTTCACTTGACTGTCTTTCGGTGGGAAAGATAACAGAGCAAATGCACACACCGCAGGGTGGCGGGCGGCAGGAAGGTTACTGCCCGGCCGCGTCACGTGTGAGACACCGACAGCTGTAGCCGAGCCGTTCCAGACGTTCCACGCGCACAAACACGAACGCAATTTTATTCATTTCGTGCACACCCAATGCGCTCCGACGCTACATATTTGAATGGATCATATGCAGAGGCCGTGGAATGGAGAGAACACCCCATCCGCAGTGCAGTTGTGCCGTTATTTACTGAGCCGCCACCTGTGACCCTTCCACCGCCCAAAAGTGCAATTGATTAGCGGTGAGGTTCATCAACGGGAAGAAGCTCCTCTGTATAGGTTTTGACCTCGTGGTGACGAGCAGAAAGCCGCCAGGCCCCCCTCAGGTACTTTGGGAGGCCCATTAGCAATGCCTGATTATAAATCTCAGCCAGGCATGACGGTCACAGCTCTGTAATCTTATCTGTTTCTGCGGCGCATCTTCCCGGTCTGCTTTCCCCATTTAAAGCCTTTTCTGAACCATCCCCCAGGACACATACGCACAAAGATCCCTTCATACATCCCCGCCACTCGATGATAGCTGTAATGGAGAGGCCGATTGCAGAAGCCAGAAATAGAGGATTAGTCTCTACACTGGAGCCAACACCACGTGATAATGTTTGAAATGCAAAGTTGGTTTTATATATATGATATAGAGGCCTTATCGTATTCCACTTAGAGCAGGGATGGGCAACTGGCCGCCCCAGCCCTCACTTTGTGCGCCCTCCGAGTCAATTTACAAAATGCGAAAAATGTTAAAATTGGATTGGTTTTACAGTTGTATACAAGCAAGAAAAAATTGGTCTGGTACAATGTGATTGCGTGTATACATTTAGTTCTTTTCATTAAATGAGTTGGCTAATTAAATGATATCCTACTGGTGGTAAGTGCATGGTCACAATGTGGCCCTCTGCTTGTGAGCACACCATTTCCGTTGCCCTCCCTATCCCCAAAGTTGCCCAGCCCCGACGTAGAGCAACCCACTGCTGTCTAGACGACAAAAAATCACGAGTGATGCAAACTCCTTACTGAGAAGAGCAGGAGTGATCATGAAGCCATGCACGAGCGCACATGCACGTGGGAAGAGAGAGAAGAAGAGGAAAAGATAATAATGTTGAAAAAAAGACGGAGAAATTAAATAGACTGAAAAAGTAAGATAACTGCAATGAGTCCGTTGTTACGATAAAAGGAAAATCATTTTGTTGGTTTTTCCTCAGACATGAATCATCTACATGACCAATGAACTGAAAAGGAGATCTGCCGTTTCTTTTTAAAGTGAATGAGCACACAGCATTTATAATAATAATAATCAACACACCCACCAAAAGAAAGGGATGTTCCATCTGTTTCAGGGTTATGCAATGTTTGCGCTAACAGACCCCACAGTGACTCACACCGCACCTCTACATGACTCACCACTACAACCAAAATATTCTACATCAGCCTGAACCCCCACCTCGACAGTCTCACCCACTCGAGCCTCACCCACTCGTTGGGCCTACATGTGCACCTACAAAAACCGACAAGAAGAAACCTCTTCAAATTGCAATCATATAGCACCCCCGGTAATTAATCAGAACATCTCTCATTACTGATCAACTACGTACAGTATGAATGGATATGACAACCGTGAGCACACAATATTCATATACATTTCAAACAGTTCTCTTATCTCAATGTCTTCCAATAACACAATGAATCATTTTCTGCTGAACAAATCTGTCAACACACACACACACACACACACACACACACACACACACACACACACACACACACACACACACACACACACACACACACACACACAGATGCTAAGCTACTCTCACAGAGAGGCACTGTGAGATGGACTCTGAGTTTGGAAAAAAACAACCTATCCATAAATGGCCGCCATTAATCACTTACTATTAGGGTGCAGAGAGTTTGGCAAAGTGAAATGGGTTTTGATTACAGGGAAGATAATACAAAGCGGGCTTGGCGGCAGGCTGAGTGCTTTTCACTTAGTGGCACTGTTGTCTCTGGAGGGGCTCTCTTCCCATTGCCGGGACCGCTCAGCTCACTCGAATCTAATCCCTGAATGCAAATGCGTTCCAAATTACTGTGGGACCGCGCCGGTGTAAAATCTGTGGCTCAAGTGCGAATAAGCTGTAAGGAGGAGTGTTTAGGTTTGTGTGTAACTGGAGCGGCGGCGTTTTATTTTTTCCAAAATCAGAGTTTCTTCATTGCAGATGTTTCAGTTCCTCGGAGCGCCCAGGAGACCCGTCTCTGACCGAGACACACTTGAGACAGCATCACCACCCCGAAACGTCAACTCCAATCAAACAAGGTAAGTGTGCACCGATTGTTTCTACTCCAGCACTGTGAGAAAAGGGAACATTCACGACGAAGTCAGAATGCAAAACTTTGGGCTTTGTGTTCTGGGCTTTTCGTCCAAAATTACTAAATGGCTGCGTTGTTTGGGTCTCTCATTATCGTCCCGAAATAAACGTACGGTTTCCGCACCGCTCTTCGATGAACACACACACCCAGAAAAAAAAATCCTCAACAAACAGAACCACATTGCTTTTCAATGCGTTTCATTTCAGACCAAATGCTCTCCTCTATTCCCAAAAAACAAAACCCCATGCTCCAACCATGCTCCTGTATTGAGCGAAATCTTTATGTATTCCAAACAAACAAACGACAACATTTATCGAGAGTGACACAGCAGCAAAAAAAAAAACCTGCATCGATCTGGGCCGCAACAACTCGACTGAGAGCCCCCGGTCACGTAACAAAGACCCAGTGTTCCACACATAACATTAGTGAAGAATGTATCTACACATGTACGGTCTGGCTTTTAGAGGTAATCATCATCTCCTAACCCCCTATGAGTTATTCAAACCCACCTGCTAATAAAAGAAAGAAATGTTAGGGCTGAATGGGAGGGGGGGGGGGTGCCTGGGATCATTTCATGTCTGATAATTAATACACTGCCCACCTGGCGCCCCTTCAGGAAGCATATGTTCTGTATGTGCCAGGCAGATAGCGCCTTTTTACTACCTGCTGCCTCAGCCCAGCTCTCCCTTTCACCTCAGAGGGGAGAAAACATGGGTCGAGATGCAACACGAGCCAAAGCACATGTCTAACTGCACCTAAATACCCCCACAAATCACCGAGCTTCTTTAAGCTGTCATTCGCTGCCAATGTCAGCGGTCCGGATCCTTCAACCTCTAACAAATTAGAGCCTCACACGCGGGGCGGGGCGCATTAAACAGTGTTCAAAATATCAATTAGCACTTCATTAGAGCACGTGAGACGAGCGGTGCTTGGGGCCTTTCTTTGTTCGAGGAAGAACATCTACGCTGCTGACCCAGGACACCATAAATCTGGATATTTACGACAAGGACACATGATACATGTAAAAGCTAGTTTTAGAATCTACACGTATTGTTTTACATAGCTAAAAACAAACGTGTTGTTTGGGTAACGTGTAAATGCTTTGCATACACGAGGCTAGCGTGTACAACCTTATACTGAATAATCAAACAAGGCCTGGAACCAACACGCGGGGAAAAGCGCCTGATGAAATAGAGGGTAATCGACGTTTTTTAAGGGAAGCAATACAAATACAATTGAATAAAATCCTATTTTGATGACAGTGTTAGAAGAAGAAGAAGAAGAATGATTTGGCGTTGATTTAATCTATTGACTGTGATTTGATTTCATCCTTGTGAAACGACTGGTTCATGATAAACATGAACCAGTTCACCGCAGACCATACAACAAAGGTCAAATATCACTTTGTTATCACCGACACTCAAGTTCATGTCGCACAAAAACCAAAAACAAGTGGGAGAAAGAAATCAGGAAGAGCGAATATGTTGGAAGCTCCACAGCCGAACTCGGCAAACGCACACTGCCACTGTCACTCCACCCGCTGACGTCCGGAATGGATGACTCACACTTAACTTGCGGCGGCTACTCATCATCATCATCATCATCATCATCCTCATCATCCTCATCATCCTCATCATCCTCATCATCCTCATCATCCTCATCATCATCATCATCATCATCATCATCGTTTATCTGGTGATTCTGAATAATTATAGGTGGGTAATTATCACCCCTAGCCTCCCCCCTTCGCTTGCCTGGTGTTCCCCTCCTGCGGGGTGAGCCAGGCATCTCCGCTGTTCGGGACCTATACATAGCCAGACCCCTGGCGATGGGATGTGGGGGGTGGGGAAGGGGGGCTCTTGCTCATCCTGACCCTGAGAGTGATAGAATTCGAGGCATAATTCAATAATCACCGACAGTCTGCCCTGTTTGATTTATGTCAGCAGCTGATTTCAAGAGGGAACCCATACTGAGTCCATCGGCCCCTGACATCGCGCGTCCGCCTGGCCATCGCTTCTGTCCATTCTCGGCCAAAAGGCATCGCATTAAAAGTGAGAATGAGTTCACCCATGTACAAACGCACAGAGCAAACACAAGTAAACATGCGTAGATGCATCTAAGGGAGATACCGATCCATAAATACAGACGCAGACAAATCCCAAAACCCTTTGTGAAACTTCTCCTCAACTTACATTCAATATGCGACTATTTGGGATTGTTTTGGGCCAAATGAAGCTTTAAAAGGCTTCAAAAATGTAAGATACCAAGCGAAAGATGAGTACTTTTTTGTTAAAATGTTTTTTTTTTTTAATAAATGCATAAAAAAATTATATTTGAAGGTGACTATTGTCCCAAATGAGCCACCGTTTTTTTCTAGCAATAAGAATATTTGGTCAAATTTGAGGTTAGCTTGGTGTTATACAGAAGCTTAAATGAGCGGAAACAAATGTTTGTTTTTTTTAGAAGAATTTGCCATCTAACGGTCTGTCTCTTTTCCCATGACGTGTGCGTGCGTGCTGCACCCGTTTGCGACGTGTAATTTTTTTTTCCTCTGACCACGTTGATGAGAGCAAGATGCCTTTGGGGTGAGCGCACGTGTCACAGCCTCCCCTGGCCCCAGCTGTCGGTGCCGGCCTAACAGTGTCGTGCAGAGTGGCGGTGTGCGACTGAAAACGGGAGGTGAGGTTTATGTGTCACTTAAACACCACACTCTCCTACTGTTTTGCCGGCGGGGCAACATGCATTCAGTGCATTCCCCAAATTTGGAAGGCTGTGGCTGTGTGGCAGGGTGTTATCAAAGGTTGAAGATCATCATCTCTGGAAATCAGAAAAAAAAACTGGTAGATGCCGACATTGCGTTTCTTCAAGGCTGGCAGAGCTTAAACATGAAGTGTATCTTTGAATGAATCCAGATTTTTTTTTATAGAAATTATTAGACAGAGCAATGAAAAGCTCAGTTTACTGGTGTGCTGTACATGGTGTTAATAGACATAACAAGGGAAATGTCTCAGATTAAGCACAAACAGAAAGTAGACCCCGAGTACGTGGCACTCTAAACACCCAATCTCACAATGTCAAGGACAGCGAAAAAAAATATCCTGTTTGCATCTCCTTTACCATTTGCACTCTATATCTCTAAAACACGACCTCAGAAGAAAAATTAACTATATTCTACTTTTAATGTATAAATAATTAGTCCACCAAAGGCTAAATATACTTTTCAGATACTCACAGTTTGGAGGGGACACTTGGACCCTCTCCACAAAAAAATGCGTCAGCGTGGACTTACGCACATCAAAGAGCAAGCCATTTCAATTTACCCGCTCCCTTCCCAATGACTGTTTCTCGAAAAAGATAGCAAAAGAAAGATAATTGACAACTCGGAGCAGAGACCTCCTACTCATGTTTGCCTCGTCTCAGGGAAATAGCCGAGCAGCGGCAGAACTGATTTTAAAAATGGATCTGACTCATTTGTGACTCATGGAACCAAATGTGGGGACACTGAAATCAAGTGCCCACGTACCCGAACCTACCAACACTACCTGTTATACCATGGTAACTGAACATCAAACAAAAAAAAACCCAAGAAGCAACTTGTGTTCCGCATGTTTTCCCAAATAGTTAATAACCCCGAGCCTGACACTTTACAGTTCTTTACGTTCCTTAAATGTTTAAGTCTCCCTGAGATGTTATTATATTTCCAAAGTGTAAACAATCATTTAAACAAAAGTTTTCATTGGGGGAAAAATACTTATTTTAATACATGTCAACTATCAGGCTATGAGCTCGAGTTTGGAGATCCAAATTATTCCGAATATAACGGCCACATGAGGCCCTAGTCCATTATTGTATACCATTCATTCCATAGTGGCGACCTTTGGTCTCAGTTAATCTGACAATGCGTGGAGATCTTATCGTGCGAGAATGTACTTCCTAAAAATATATAAGTCAGGTACAGAAGTATGTGAAATGTGTTTTGTTTTTTTTATCATAAGAAAATGATCAGATTCCGTTTTATTTGAAGATGAGTCTTGGGTGCACTTTGCACTCCCAAAGGGACTGTGCACTCCCTTAGTTTCATGTGAGGCATACTGTAAATTGAGATTGTTGCTAATACCAAGACCTTTGAATTCTGCCAGCTCATATATTTAAGCACTGAGGGCAGGATGAGGTACAGATGACGTGAAGATCCCCCCATTTCAACGATTGTCCCCTGTACTTTGAGCTGCTTAATATTCTACATTGTCAAAATGTCATACATTTAACTCCTCCTCCTCAGAGCTGTATTCTGAAAGTGGACGGGCAGAAAACACAATTTAAAGTCATTCATTCACTACCTCTATGTAACCTAAACAAAACAGACGCGTCTCCTGTGATTCGGCCTGGCGTCACAGGAGGTGTGGGACACGACAACCTCACACTGATCTCACGATCTGATAACGGGACGCACCACAGATCGGAGGCCTCGGAGGTCCCTGACCGGTGCCATGCAACTGTCAGCCATTTAACATCAAGATTAGCCACAGTTGCTGCCACGTGTCAACACAGCCACTAACACATGCTTAAGTTGTAAGGTGGTGGGGGTGGGAGGCGGTTGTAAGACCACGAAAGGTGAGACGTAATAAATGTACAATGCTCCTGAGCAAAAGGGGAGACAAATCTTTCCAACTGCGAGGCCTGGGACGCCTGGTCCTGTAGCTGTACTGAGAGGAGAGACAACATCGAGTCCTCGGGCTGGGGAGGATTCATGTCAATACCACTGCTCCCAGTCCTCCCAATGCTGATTCCACACAGAACACATTTTGTAGGGCTGCAGAACAATGTTCTTGTTTTTTTATGCTTTGAAAAATGGATAAGGGGCTATTAGGGGATGAAATAAAAACGTCTTATTTCTTGAAATAAATGATAGTCAATGTTGCTCAGCCAAGTAATCCCCCCCCATGTCACAGAGCTGTCAAGCCAGCTCACTAATCAATCTTCACATCTAAGTCAGGACAAGAATGTGGACAGAGCCGTAGGAAGTGTGGGAAAAGCCCCGCCAGATTACCTCTTGCAAATGGGAGAGGACTGGAACTTTAACTTTGCCCATTACATTAAGTTAAATGTAATATATCCACATTTTGAAAGATTCAACCATATCTTCCACCAGGCCCATTGAGATAAAAAATGAGCAGGCAGACATATCAGTGTAGGGTTGAATTTGTTCCAATACAACCATAGCTACATCAAAAAATGCACTATGAAATTGGAAGCAGTTTTTACAACCAGACAGAAAAGGAAAAGGTAACGCAACATCTGAGGGATCTATTCTCAACAGCTCCACAGCAAAAGGCTCCTTTTATTATGCCGAGTGTCACAAAGGCCATATAACAACATCTGTTGCCCTGGGTTTAGGTCTTTAAACATAGCTATGGCTCTGCTGACGCCACGTTCCAAAAAGAAATAGAAACAAATGTTAGCCTATAAAGCGTGAGCAAGAGTAAAGCAGAATAAAATGCCAAAAAGCCCAACCTTTGACATTTTCACGAGCAGCGATGAGAGGGCTGCAGGGTTTTGTTTTTTTTTTGTTGGGACAACTTTCCCTGCTGTGACAGGCTGCCAGAGTGATATAGAGCCAGCAGGTGGGAAAGAGCAGTGAGATGAGGAAGGTGAAACAGGAAAACAAGGGAAAGTTTGAATGCGACAATGATCTGACCAAGCATGTTAACCATGCTTCACTGATCCCTTTGACCACAAATCTGTGTAAGTACTCATCACCAAACCAAAAGAGCCATCCAGCCACCTGGATCCTTCAGTCCCATTATTCCTCACACCACGGCCCTCAAACTACTTCTGAGGATTCGCGTATATGATCACTGAAATAAATTGCTATGACACATGGTTATGTTTTTTCGCAACAGTTCGTTTTTACACGGCTATTCGCGTACTTCAGAAACACAGAGTGTATTCTTGTGCTGGTCAATGCACCAAACATGATTTATATACCTTAAAAAGTCTCCCAAATGACTCTTTATCTTTTAGGATTATATTAGCCGCTGTGGTTACAGGGAAATTATGTGTATTTGGCACATGTGCCTTTTTACATGAGTTAAGTGGTATTTTAAAAAAGATTTGACAACCCTTCACATTCAAATGTTGTCCTGACGCAACATATTCCTCATATTTAGTATTTTAAATGTATATCTCTTATATTTAACATTTATTGATCTTGCTTCCTTAGAGGAATGAATGAATGTATTTATTTTACATCAGACTCAAAACACCTTTGTATTATGTTGGGCTACACAAATAACCTGGACCTAATTATAGGGTAAAAATAAACCAAAACATACAATTTATTACACTATAGAATAAACAAATGTTTCGTATACATAAATCTGCATTTTGAATCTATTCGATTTGTACATTATCCTAGAAAACGAAAATGCTGATTTTATTATAATTATATTACATCTATATTGTTGCAGTAACTCTTTACAAGAGTAAAATGGTTATGCCCAGATTCTGTAATGATTAAGGCAGAAACATGTATTTTTTGTCTATATGGATTTAAACAGCATGTGTGAATAAACTATTTTTGTACTTTTAAATGTGGAACCTGAAAAAAAAACAATTGGCTTATACATTATATATATATATATATATATATATTATACATAACATAAAAAAAATCCAAAAATAAATCCTTACTTTGTAATTAGACTCTGAATCCCCATATAGACTTTTACAGACAGTAATTTAAATAAAATGTTGTCACTAATGAAACAACATAAATACACAAATCAAAATTTGACCCTATCCATTGCCTTCCCTTGATTCCTGCTAAATCTTTGACCACTGTCAGCTTCCACTATACCACACATAAGAGAGCAAGAAAATGTACTCTCTTAGATAAATTATTAATAACATATTTCTTCACATCACCAATTCCTAATGTGGAGATTAATAATTAATAATTAATATTTTTTGTTTGTTATAATAACTATAATTATTTGAGTTTTATATAGCTTTCGTTTTATTGGCAAATGGTTTTAAAACAACACCCCGTGCTAAGATATAGCTATTTTGTTAAGCTGCCAAACTAAATAAAGGGCTTTGACTTAAGTACTTTTCAATTTGGCCGTTTCATATCGTATATAGTGGAAAAGATTTCATTTGTATACTTGCACATGTGTTTTACAAAGTTGTACACACTTTTGATTCCATGCAATTGTACATTCCAGCACAGATATCATTTATCCGATACTTACAACCAGCACAGCCGCTTTTGGGAAAGATAGCGGATTCACGAGTCATCCGGCATCCCCCAAATCCCTGTGGAACTAAATAGTTCCCATAAAGCCGCACGAGGCATGTGCCCCATACAGAATATATACACCTTTGGATTTTGTGTAGGACATGATTTCGTCTTACCTCTGCAAGAGTTCACCCGCAGCCTCAGGGGGATATCCGCCACTTTGTCTATTCCCCAGCATTTTTGTGTGGCCTTCCTTGACACCCTCAGTGCTGCTTGTCCGATCCCAAGATTGCTGCATGGCAGCAAACAAACTCCCTAGCACCACCTGCAGCCTTAACACCCCCCACCCTCTAAAAAACCATCCCCCCCCCCCCCCCTTCCAAAATAACCACCACAGCTCAAAGGCAGCAAATCCTGAGGAGGCAACTTTCGTTAGGCTGCTCTGGTTTTTTGCTCCCCCCCCTCACCACACGGACAGATAACAGAGAGGCCGGCAGGCGGGAGGACACCGGCCGCTGAGTCCACAAAGCTACTCCTGATCGAAAGCGGCAAAGCCAGCAAAGCCCCTTTTTATCCTCCTCTTTCCAAGTCACTTTCTCTATAAACTACGGCATACAAGACTCTCCTTCACCTCCCTTATTCTGTCCCGAGTCCCAAAGTGGGGGGATATCAGAGCAGAGCCTTTTCAAAAGGAAACAGGAGGTTGACTGAGGGAAGTCAAAGAGGGAATAACAGAGGAGGAGGAGGTGGGCTCAGGGGACAGCCGTAGGGGGGGAGGGGGGGAGAGAGACCAACTGGGAGACCCAGTCCCACACAGCTCCACGCGGCACAACAACAGGGTCCACAGAGTTCCCACCGAGTGTCCGCCGTTGATTATCACCTCTGCAGTCACACACACACACACACACACACACACACACACACACACACCCACACACACACACCCACCCACACACACACACACAAACACACACCCACAGCCACACGTGCCCTCAAATAGTTCGGCCAATGAGGGGATGCGCCTAGGTTCTGAGAATGCCATCAGTCACTCAGTGAGTGTCGAGATTAATTTAGCTGCCGAATCACTGGAGGGGTCCGGTCCCTGGAACAGGAGCACAGCGTCTTGGGTGTCACACCTGCGAGCCAAAAGGTAGAGCTCGACGGTGGTAAATCACGGACAGGTGAAGGGAAGGCACTGAGTGATAGCACATCAGCAGCCATCAAAGGGCCTTCACCACAGCTCAGAATGAAGAGACGGGGTCTACTTTGTTGGATTATCAATTATTATACTATTTTTGTAGGATAAAGGTGTTCATTGGCAGGGGAATTAATCTTCTGAGTGGGGTCTAAGAATTTTATTATTATTATTATTATATATATTTTTTTAATCAAGTAAAATTTAAGAAAACATTGAACTAAAATGAATCTGAACTCATAAAGCAATTTGACTTAACAACATCTTCAAATCAATGCATTTTAGCTTTTACAAAATAACAAGGTGTCGTGAAACCCAAAAAAGTGGTGTAAAATCAACGAATGGATTTGGACAAAACGTGAACAAAGCTTAAGTTCACTTAAAAAGCAAGACGGTTTTATCAAAAGGGTTTGTGCTTTTTAAGAATAAACTGCAAATTAAAAAGAGGCAAAAGAAGGGGATAGACTAGAGCAGTGGTGCCCAAACTGCGGCCCGCGGGCCAACTGCTGCCCCGCAGCGCAGTTTGATCTGGCTTAACGTCTGCCGAACTACTGGCCATCTGGGGTGGAGCATACACAGTGAGTAAATTCAAAATAAGGAAAAAACAAATAAGGAAAAGCCTGACTGAAGCCTGGAGTTTTCGTCCTTCACCACTCCAGGACTGGCCCCATTTGTTTGCCCACTCAGATCTAATGACACACGCTGCCTCCCAGCAGTGAAATAAGGACCTAACCTTATAAATCACGGTAAAACAGCAGGTAGCTGTGAGATTCCTTGCTGACAACAGCCAGGATACTCTCACTATGTACTGTGCAAACATGCGTGCATATATTCGTGTCACAAGTCCACATAACAATCCCCCTATTTATTTTTGGCCCTGGGAGAAAGCAGATACCACTGTAGCATGAAGTGGTTGCTATAATGGTGCATGCCTGGATGACTCGGTGTTAAGCACGGCAGTAACGGGAATGGATCACAATTAAACCGTTTGTCCAGGGAATCTTTTCCAAAACCATCAGACATTTGGAGGATTTTCAGTGTCAATTTGGTGTTATAGTTCCCTTTGTAAGTGTCCAATAGATATTTCATCAACAATCTTTTTTTTTCTCTCACCGGCTGTTCAGAGAAGAGTGCAATTATCTTTAGATATCGCTGGAAGACGACTTAGAAGCAAAAGCCAGGTTATCATTCCTTCATCTGGACCTAACAAAGACAATTTGATTGTGGAGTTGAGAAATTCCTATTTACACAAATGGTCCTTTGCCACTATGCTGCATTTTCAGCCCTTTTAAACCAACACCTAGAACATGCGCTTATCAGATCCACTTGACTACTCCTAATAGAGCCTCAGAAATGATCACAGTGACCTCAATGTTAAGAACAGTCGTGAGTCTGCGTGCTGTCTATTTTTAGGTGATAAAAAAAATCTTTTAAGATCAAGGCCTTAAAAAATAATAATAATAATTAATGAAAGAAATGTCAGAGTCATGATTGCTCATTACTTGGTCTGCTTGAGATGCAAGCAAGTTGTTGACCTTAATCACTCATCAACTTCATTCATCGCTGCATATATTTATCCAACCTGTGGTGTTACATATATAAAAAAAAAAGCACCATCTAGAACTGCACATTTTATCGGCTGAATAGAAAGCCAATTGACTTATCGCATTAGATTGCCTGAAATATCATTAATGTTTTGAATATACATTTTGGCAAATAACCATGACGGACTCCTGAAAGAGTTGTGTGTGTGTGTGTGTGTGTGTGTGTGTGTGTGTGTGTGTGTGTGTGTGTGTGTGTGTGGGATTAAGCCTGCAATATGTGTGTCCAAACTGGCATGTGTGGATTTTGAAATGATATATCTTACCATGCATGCAGGCGTTATTAGGAAATTGAGACGCAATAGGGGTGTTTCTCTTTTTACAGGGATAACGGGAACAGGGACGTGCTTTTCGGGCCTAATCTTGTGGGATTATAAATCAAATGGCACCACAACTTTTCCATATCAGTACACACATCGTACTTTATGACACAAAAATTCTGTTAAACAAAGGACAAGCATAGAAATCCATACGTTTTGCCAAATTATCAAAGAAGCATGTATTAAGTAAGAATCAGCTCCCGTTTCCCAGCGATCGGTTTTGCAGAAACTGTTGCCAGCGCAGCTGAGAGTGCCTCCGTGGAGCCGGAGCATTCCCAGGAAGACGGGAATGTTTATATTGCGGAGGACTTAAGCTGACATGTGTGAAGCCATTAAGCAGACTTAGTCTGCGTATTTAAAGAGTCCTAATATTCTACCTTTAGCCTCATTACGGTGAGACCTGAGCAGGCGGCAGTATGTGACAAGCTCCAAAAAAAATCATTCACGAACACATGTGACACACTCACACCACCGCCGCCGCCGCCGCCGCCAAGGTCAAACGTTATTATGGTCATCGCATGAGAAGAAGAAGGTAGCTATTTCACCAGGCCCCCTTCTCTTTTTTTTTTTCCACCACGTGTCCATTTTAACTAGCACGGCAGCTAAAACCTGTGACCAACATTTTTAAAACAACTGTTCATCTGGTGTTTGGTGGCACACTCTTCGATGGGAACCAAAGGATGAGCTCTTTATTCATTCAAAACAGTTTAGTGGAATAGAAAGAAGTTTGAATATATATATATATATATATATATATATATATATATATATAAATAGTAGTTAGCATTCAATTTTCATTGCTTTTTTTTTATCCAATTATTTAGATAGCCAATTCCCAGCACATGCACGTACAATACCACAAATAAATAGACAGGACACTCAAATAAATTAACCTCCTATCAGTGCACAAAGAGCCTCTGACACGTCACTTGCCGGGTGGACGCCCTTGTGGCTAACCCAGACATCAGAGAAGTTACGGCCTGCCGTCAGCATTTGGCCAAAGATCCCGAGAGCACGTGACCTCATAAAACCAGCTTAAAAAAGGAATGAGGCACCAGCAATCACAGACAACAACAGCCTGTAAATTCCATTGTTCATGACAGGACAGCAGTTGCATTTCGTATCTTTTTTTTTTTTTTTTTTTTTTTATTGTTGAACTAAAATTACACCGTGACACACAGCACGCAGAATTGCTATTGTCCAACCACGTTGCTGGTTTTACGGTTGGCAAAGACGAAAGGGCCCGCTTTTACAGCCCGCGGCCACAAATATAAGCGAGTTTGTAAACACCTGGTATTTTATAGACATGAACACCGACACCAGCTCTGGGAAGCACTTCAGACCCTGCGCAAATGGATTTCTCCCCAAACCCGAGAGGCTTTGAACAGCTGAGATGAGGAGGTTTCTCACCATGTTCACATTTTACAGACTTGAACGGCACCTGCATTTACAAGCATAGAAGTAAGACGCAAGTCTTTTAAAACAGTTTGTACGCATTCTTGTCGTAAAACTGGTGGCCTAACCGCTAAAGGGGGATACAAATCAAACTATGGATTTAGAACTTCACACTTTCCTTCGAAATGCCATCCAATTCCAATCACATTGGAATCTAGAATGATGTCGACTAGAAATTGCTCATTTTGGTATTAATCATTTAAGCCTCCCGATTTGATATGTGTGAAGTTTTATGCTTTGTAATGAATCAATATATTACCAGTTTATGGAAGGTTAAGAAGCTTTCAATTACATGTTTTGAATGTTTCTTTTTTTGTTTAAATTGAATCCTTAAAGATGAACACGGAGTCTTAGAGTTCCATGGAAAGAAACACAGCTGTAACGATAGACCTATGGCAACTGGCAAGTGATCTCTGGGAGGTGACATGCAAAAAATACCAACAACAACTGCATAAACTAGAATATACCACAGGTATTTACAAGAGAATCGTAAACTCACTCCCCACTGCAAGTCCCGTTTCACATTGGGTTACATGTTCGTTGAAGACACTCTGCTCCTTTCAAGCTCAAGTTCAACTTCGGAAGATTAACAAGTTTAACAACAACTGTTATTACAACCCAAATCCACCTGGAGCGTATCACGCTTTGCCTCAGGCCAAAAAGCGTGGCTCATTGGTGAAACCACAGGGGCCAGGTCGGGCTGGTGACCTTTGGTTCCACGGAGTCTGAGCCGGGGGCCTCCTGCGGGGCTCCAGGAGCTCAACAGCAGGCCGCCGGAGGTTAATGTCCACCTGCCTGTCGGGAGATTGGTGTCAGCTAAATAAACATCGAAGAGCTCTTTGACACAAAACTAATCCCGTTATAATTTAAACCTTTTGTCGGTATTTTTGATCCATATTAGTTACACATAGGTTCATACATAATCAGCGTTAAGCTCCGGGCTGATTTTTGCCACAATGATAAGAAATAAGGATTTATGGAAGGTCAAAAGTCTGACTAAAGAGTTGACCCGACGTAAACAAGTACCGGCCCAAATGGCAAATTTAGCTAACTGACTTATAAGTGAGATAATCTGATAATAATAACCAATTTACTACACTAACATACAGGCTAAATACTTTAAGTTAGTAGGTAAAATAATAATAACATTCCTCACCTAAATCAAAGCCACTCTGCCAGGGCAAAACCTACCCTTATCCAACAGGGCTACCCTGAGGATGAACTCATGCAAGGCAAATTAGTATTTTCTGCGGTTATTGTGATCTGGTCCCTGGAGGCTATGTGGCCCCCGTAGAATGTGCGCAGGCCTAAGGTAGGACATTCCCACAGCGCCCTCTCTACAGCCCACGAGGGGCCTCTTCGGACGGCCCACTGTGGGCCGTGAAACTGGCGTTCAATGCAGGGCATGTGCAGGCCCCGCGCTATGCGGGAGCCTTCTAAAGCTTGTGGGCAAATTGACATATCAGATTCTGTCAGGAAAATATCTGCTCCTTGGCTGCGCTTCCAGGGATTTGCATTAATGAATGAGGTTAAAAAAAAAAAAAAAAAAAAAGACTTATAAAACCGCAAATGTCACGGTGATTCTGTGTAAATCGGCCTGCAACTCATCCCTCACCACCACCGCCGCCGCCAGGCTCTCTACTCTGGCTTTTTGTACAGTAACATGAGATAATCAAACACAGACCAGAATCCCGTGTCCCATGTGATAGGCAGCGAGACAAGCGAAGAGATGACAGACATGATGATCAGCTGACAAATGGATAATCCCGATGGATATAGAGAGGACTATGGAGCAGAGGGAGGAGATAGCCACTCAGCATGTCAGGCCTACGTGGCAGATGGGCCACCGTTACGTGCAAGGACATAAACAATCTGCTCCCTCTACACTCCCCCGCATCCCTACATTAACGGAATCTAAACAATACGTAATAATAATAAAATAAGAAACAAGAAAAAGTTAGATGGTTTCATTTCATTTAGCCTGTTTGGTCTCAGGGTCCTGATAATGTTATTATAAAGCTTGACATCAAGGGATTGGATAAGGGACTTATAACCTGAGCACACAGCTCACAATTACCCAATTTTTTTTTTTTTTTCCATGAGTCCCAGCTGAAAAATGACCTATTATAGACAATATCGACAGCTTCTATTTGTACCCTCTAAATGGTTGGAAGGATATTCAAATCTGCAGAGGAGTATGAGAATTGAATAGAGCAAAGACAGAGAGTGATGTGAGGAGTAAATGAAGTTTTCCTGAGCCTCACCGTCCTTCTGCTGGCTTGGCGACAGACAGCTGGGTGCTGGGTAGTTGATATATGGCCACAGATCTGCTCTCTGCTGGCAGGCCGTGCCCAAGAAGGATGAGGTGTGCTGTCGATGTGTTGGTACCGGCTGACTGGGCTGAGGGCAGCCGGGGTACATGCTCTGCAATCTGAAAAACATCAATTGCTCACAATGTAAAAGTGAATTACGATACATGATGTATATATAAATATATATTCATACACATATACAGTATATGTACATACAATTTAGTATATTGCAAATGCATATATATATATATATACAGTATATATACATATAGATTTAAATATTGCAAATACAGTATATACAGTACATAACGTCCCTCCTATAGGATGAGTAAATAAATCCTCTTTATTAGCTGGTATCGTTATTTAAAAAATAGGTCAGACAGTACATTCCTTTTATATATAAAATCTGCATATCTGCAATTTGTTTTAGATCAATTTTAATTGTGTTGATGAAAGATTCTCTCCAAAAAATGTGCTCTTATACCTTGGCTCTCAGTGAATAAGTAGATAATAAAGGCTAATAAATAAGAAATTTATTTTCCACAATTTTATTTCCACTTTACTTAATCCAGAAAAAACTACCACTGTGTAATTACCCTCTGGCAGACTGTGGAAAAATTAAAAGGGGACATAAACATGTAAATTACTTTACTTTACTTTTTTTTTTTTTAATACCAGGAAATTGCCTACGGTACAGAAAACAGCAGAGGAATAACAGCTGAAAAGTCAGCTGGGTGGGATGAGGGGTTGTTATTTCTATTTTCATTTCAGAAGCGTAAATGATTTGTGGGAGAATTAGGAGAGCAGCACAGCACTTGAAAGAGTAACTTGAAACAGTGCATCCTGAAATAAAGTGGAGGCAGTGGCTAGAAATGTCTAAATGGTTTGTTTTTGGTTTCACCCTTACCAGCCATCTCAGTCATCTGCCAACGACTTCGGGCCAGAGTTCAAGCACATCTAACAGCCGAACTGATGCCACTCGGCCTCCAAAGGTCGAGATCGTCTGACGCAAGATTCCTGTGGATCGAGGTCTGCAGTATAACAATGAGACGTCGCAAGAGGTCACGGCCTTTCAGACACAGCATGCACCAGTGCAAGGTGATGATACGCCAGAATGACAGCCACGCCAATGGGTGATCTCTCCCCTGGCACACTGGGACTCAACAGGATCATTGACATCAACAACCAAACACAACGGAGGTGCAAGGGCTGTGTAATGTCTGCAGGTTCCTGACCTTAATGCCAGACAGTTGCCGACCTCCTGTTCACCGGGCCCTGATGCAGAGGACACAGCTGCAGAGGATGGAGTTGTCCTACTACAGGCATGCACATGTTAAAATAAATACATAAGCTTTGGATACAAACATTAACAATCAATAACGACACACGGCAATATGTTCTTACTTTTTTGGTAAGTACATGGAACTACCAGTATTTTCTGATCTAGTCACAGAATTGTACTTAAGCGCTATGCATTTCATATATAAAGTAATTAATGTACATAAAAGACAAGAAGACAGCTTACTTCTATAAAACATCATATTTCCTAAAAAGATAAATAAAGGACACAAAAGACTGACCTCTGTTTGAAAAACAGCTTCAACCATGCAAGACAACAGGTACAAGGTTCACAGCACCATCTAGTGGTACTTACAGGTATTACACGCCACATACAGCTGTTCCGTACAACATACTGCGCAGTTTTAAGTTTTTATACCTTTTATTATTTTTTGTACGTTTTCTCATTACATAAAAAAGAAAAGGAACATTTGGAAAATAAGATGTGAAACTAGGTAAAATACACAAGGGGTTTATTTCCTAACAATATATCCATTAAGAAAGTAAGACAAATTACAACTTGCCTTAATACTTAAGTTATCGAGTCATTTCAGGACGATGGCATCACTGTTTTTTTCTGAAGTATTAAGTCAGGAGGCTGTGTTGACCTTCAAAATGGATATCTGGTGGAATTAAAACTCACACATATTTAAATTACCTAAAAACAGGAAATTACACAGTACAGTAACCACCATTAAAAGGAACACAACCTATAAACACGTGAGCCATATGGTTGGTTATGATGGATACATGAGTACAAAGGGTATACAATACAAAACTCAGTCAACAGGAAGTTGTTTTCAAAGCGTATTAACAAAAACCCATATGAGCTTAAGAGCCGCCCATCTCCAGTAAACTTAAGATCCAAAGAAAACTAAGTCCATCTAACTTATATCAAAAGTGTTTTTATTATACATCAGACCACTAGTTTTCTCAAAGGTCCCGGGGGTTTGATACCTTTAAGATTATTTTAAGTGGCAGGTGACTCAACCTCAGCTCAAAACTATCGTTTGTTGTAAAAATTTATCACAGTAACACAACAGTCGTCAAGTGCTGTACTCAGGACTTTTTCAGTGGGCTTTTTTTAGTGTAAGAGAACTCTACTTTTGTTATTTTCGGAATCCACACAGAGGAACGGCAACAGTGAGGGATAAAATCTGTTGTCTCCTGGTTGGAGCATTTCAAGAAAACCACTTTTTTTTCCCAAATGTGTGGTTTTATCAGCCCACAAGTATCACTTTGAGGTCAAGTCATGGGAGTCGTCTTAACAATTTGTATAATGCCCCTTTAGAGATAGTCTGAGTTTATCTTTAGCAGGACTTATAAAAAAGCTGGTAGATTGAGTTGGATAGTTCTGCCTTTGGGCCCAGTTGTAAAAAGCATCGAGGGACGCACTGAACTGTAAAAGGGTGGAGGAGTGGGAGGATGATAAGGTGAGGATTATTAACCATGGGTAGTGTCATCCTCCACAAAGTCTTTGGCCTGCTCCGCTGTGATCACGTCAATGTGACTCACCTAAAAACAAAACACATACAAATGGTTAATGACAACAAAACCTCCATTATAGTCACTCTGACTAAGCAGTATTCATGTATTTTAATCAGGGTTTCCGCAGGTATTAGCAAATCTAATTTAACGCTTTTTAAAGCCATACTTTCCATGACTATATTTCATTTCATAAAATGTTGTGTCCAATGTCAAAATCTCAAAATGTAACTAGTTTTGTCCTCTCCACAGTTGAAAGCTTTGGCTATTTCGGAATGTGGGAACATAGCCTGGAACAACTCAGAGCCACCTTTGTGTTGGGATGACTATGAGTGGTGCAGCACAGCTGTTATCAGACACCTGAGGACATCCGCTTGCAGCGCCGCATTTGAACCAGATGCTCCTCTAAGGTCACTCGTTTTAGCTCCAACTAGTGTAACTGGGTTGTTAGATGAGGTCACTATGGCAACAGTTGTCGTGCCGGTGGATGTCGCAGAGGGTCCTCTGCTGGTCACAGCAGAGTAGTTAGATGTTGTTAACCGCCGTCTGACCTCAACAGCCAATTTCGCCTACTGTCCCATCCTTATGGCCCCACCGCGGGTGTGTTAACATGACATCTGATAAAATCAGACTTGAACAGAACCTATGGACAAAGCAAGTCTCTCCTTCATGCAGAAAACTCACCTTGTTTCGGAATTTCACTCCGTAGAACTTGTCAGCGGACTCGAGCAGCTCAGGCCTGAAGGTGGTGGTGATGAACTGGGCATGGCCTGCCAGCTCAACAATCATGTCTTAAATGGACACAATACAAAGACAGATTAATAGATCAGTAGTGATTTTCTGACAATGGAAACCAGTGGTGAAAGATTATATTAAACAGTAGGACTTTCTATTTTAATTGTTCCTCAGACCCATTATTGGTCAAGATTCCCCTAATTGTCTCTTTACGAACATTTATGGCAACATTTTTTTTTACCTGAAACAGCCTTTCTGTGCTGGGCGTCAAGGGCCTGATCAATCTCATCAAACAGGTAGAAAGGGGCGGGGTCACACTTCTGGATGGCAAATATCAATGCCAGGGCCACCAGAGATTTCTGACCTCCAGACAGCTGCTGCATCTCTCTCATCTCACCCTGCTTCCCTGTGAACGACACCTTCACAGCACACAAGGACAAAGTTAGATTGTCTGTTGTTACATCACTGACAACATTTTTTTATATTGATATATAAAATGCAGTCAAGATGAAGTTACAATGTCAACACTGACTTTGATATAAAAAAGCATTTTTAGTCCAACTGGATAAAATGAACAACTAAAAAACATGATTACCCTGATGCCGACGCCGGTGAACTGGTCCACTGAAGGAACACTGCTCTGAGAGCCAGAGCCCCTTTCACTGTCTCCACCGCCCTCACCCTCATCCTGCGACTGGCTGCCTTCCGCATCGCCCTTCTTCATCACCAGCGTAGCTTTGCCACCTGGCACCAGCTTCTGGAACACCTCACTGAAGTTCTTTGACACCTTAGGGAGAGAAATGTGCCAAGAGGATGGTTGAATATGAGTCACATTAGTTTTGAAACTGTCACTCTAATGTGAGCCTCAAACAAAGTATTAATAGGAAAATAAATCACTAACGAAAATTATTCATCAGACTGTTTAGGAGACAAAAGAAACAAAGAAAGTATTGCAACATTTTTAAAGCGCTGCAGGACTTGCATAAAATTGCCACAAAAAAGAATTATGACTTAATAATATAACTATTACTTTATTTGTCATTTAACATTATTTATCTAGAGGAAGGAATATGTAAAATGTTATTGGTACTTTCAACCAGCTGAATTAAGTGCAAGTTCTGCTTCTACATCATATGGATCACTTCTAGTTTCCTTATACGATTAATGCTTTTACAGTAGTTCAATATTTGCCAACTGAGAGCGCATCCTTTCAGTTTCTCCCCGACATTGCACAGAAATGTACGGCCGAGGCTGCCAGATATTAGCTATGGGCAAATTCTAACCTACCTCCTAGAAAAAAAAAATCACACACGCCTTTGCCCACTTGAGGTGATGTCAATATCCCCATTGAACAGTCTCACAGCATACCTGTTTGAAGGTGAGCTGAATGGCTTCATACTTTCGCAGCTCCAGGACATTCATGAGCTCCATGATGGATTTGTGGCCACGGTCCAGCTCATCCTGGCGCTTGATTAGTTTTTCCTTCTGCTCAGAGAAGTTGACAAACTGGTCCAAAGCTTTCTTGTTGACGTGACTGTACTTCTTCAGCTCTGTGTTGCACTGCTCCAGTTTTCGGAACAACTATTGAAAAGGAAACATAGTCAAATCATAGTTGGCTCCAGGTAAAGTCTCTCCTTTTTTGTTGCCTACTCATATATCGTATATATATAAAAAAAAAGACGGAAAACATTAACAAGTGTTTAAAATTGTAAGATTTACGGATTCTCGTCTATATACTGGAGTTTTCAAAATTGATATTAAACTTGATAATATTGTCACAAATGCAATGCAGTGCAGTCACCTATTTAACAGTGAGTAAACTTTAGTGCTTCTCCAGATTCTATTCATATCTGAAGATGAAACGAACCGATTCATTAACAACTAGGTCAAATGCAAAATGCATTCTTCAAACTCTCTGACTCACTAATGACCAAGGGAACATGAGCAAGCGACATTATTACTTGGTCCTATCAACCACTTCCGCAATCAATGGCACCATTTTGCCCCGAGCAGGGTGCTGTGGAGAGAGATTAGCCATGTGGAGTGTTTATGAGAAAGTTCAAGGCTATTTTCAGCATTCTCAAGGAGGGGAACTGACACACAATGCACACGCTCAGACACTTTTGAAAGCTGCAGCGAAGTCCACTCAACACTCACGGCCGGTGCTCCGATGGAAGCTGGTTGAAAATAAAGATAATACAAAGCACCAACTAGCGTCTGAGTCACAGGTGAGTGGGTGGGATGTGATGGCTTTGGGCTTCATGGCATAGCAGATATGGGTCTGGGTCTATCTGTGTGTCTAACTCCCTCTCGTGTGTACCCCTTGTAATAGGAGAAATCTTCTGAAAATCTACTCAGTTAATGTTAATGCTACTGCTGTTGGGCTTTAGTGTCATTGTAAAGGTAAACTGCTTTTTCTAATGAGATCAGGTTGAATAGGTCACAGGACGTTTAAGAGGACTTCTGCTTCAAGTCTAAAACGCACCTAATTTGCCCCGGCACATTGGGGAAAAAAACTAAGTTGAGAAAACAAAGTTAGGATTCCAAAGTTTCAGTTAATGTGAGCTGCACTGTTACCATGGCTACTGATTATATTTTCCAGTTAAAGACATGTGCAGTTTAGGTTAAGGCTAAACCTTAACGGCACCCTAACTGAACCTGCATATTGTCTCAAAATAGCTGTAGGACGCACCAGAGGGACTATAGCAAACATTGCTTAAAACCTTGAGGACATGCTGCGTTCCACCAGGCCACCGAAGCAACAGGATGTCTACTGACAATGTACCACAACCGTAGTTGTGGCTGATGAGTTCATAAAAGCAAAACTAAGAATGTAACACTGAGCCCCTGAATGATAACGATTTTTCCAGACCAATGCAAATCATCATTAAGCAGAGTCGGTGTACCTGTTTGAGTGTGAGGGTTTGGTACTTCTCAAAGGCCTCTTGAGGAAGGGAGCCCAGCTCTCTGATCTTCTTCATGCACTCCTCTTTCTTCTTGAGCAGCATGCCTTGCCTGTTGGTCATTTTCTCAAGCTCCTTGGTGTCATGGTTGATGGAGTCGTTATGGTCCTTCTCAATGTTCTTCCAGCGCTCCATGCTCTTTATATGGTCCTTGATCTCTGCCTCCGTCTTGTCAATCAGAACATCCAGATCTGGGGAGGATATTGGAGGAGGTGACAAGGACGGTGCAATACGTGCTGGGGTCATAGGCTGGAGGCCTAATTGCATTTAATTTGATAAAAACAGACTTGGGGGAGAGAAAAAAAAAACACTCCTTCAAAGGAGTTTCATCTTCATTTCACAACGTACAACTGTGTAGGTAATTTAGCAACTTTGTTGAAAGAAACAAAAGAAAATCAGATTGTTCACTGTATCATGAGTAGAATATTGACATCCAAATAGTTCGCAGGACATGAGGCTTTGAATGTGTCAATAGCAAGTGAGTGACTTTTTGTCAACTCTAGCTTTAGTTGAGCCATAGCAACACCAGAACATTCATACAGTACAGCTGTGTGACCCGGCTGCTTGAAAGGAATTAGCCTCCTCCTGATCATCACTCACACCACTTGTTGCATCATTAAGGACATTGCGTACCTTCTGATCGGGTCAAAGTGTCTTTGACACGTTTGTTGATGCCGTCCAGCTCAGATGTTGTGGCTGTGAGCACTGTGCCGCCCTCTGTCTCTCGCAGCTCATTCAGCTCCTGTGTCGATGTAAATTAGGCCAAATGAAAAAGAGGTTCATGTAAATTCAAACACCCCTCTTACACTTTGAAATGAAATGGAAAAAAAAACATTGACCCTATTTACAAAGTCTAAAATGTCAACACATTACATGAATTGAATGAAAATATAGTAGTAGATCAATATTTGGCATGCAGAGCTACCTGATCAGACTAGACTCTGATCAGGGATGTTTTTATGTATTTTCAAAAGGACAGCATACCTGCTCCACTTGGTCAAGACGTTTCCGTAAATTCTCATTGAGATATGTTTCCACTCTGGTCATGATGCCTTCAAGCTTGATCCTCTCATTCAACAACTGTCTGTTGTCCTGTTGTTGTTCATGGCATCAACATGCAACACAAAAAGGTAAGACCCAAAGACAAAATGTTAAAATGATCTGCCATGGACTTCTAAGCATTATATTTTGAGTTACCTGGAGGGGCAATTATTATCTACTACATTTTAATGCACCCACATTGGATTTATCATTTAAGTATATATGACCTTCAAAGCTATATATCATCTGGCAACACATTAAGCAATACAACCTGTGTGCACATTTACTAATGTCCAGAAATACAAAACAATTGAGGTCGTAAGCAAAAAGAATTCATCCCCAGCACGATAGGACCATGCATGAAAAGCTTCATATTGCTGAGGAAGCTAAGTTGTTGCACAACAGTTACAGGAATGGCTGAGAGCTCATCGAGGTGAGCGCTGAGAGCAGGCGTCAGTGAGAGAATAACACTACATCACAGGAACATCCCACACACAGCTGCTGCCTGCAACTCCTACCTCAATCAGGTCATTCAAATACACTGGCAGGAGGCAGAGAAGGAGGGGAAACAACTAAATGTGGATAAGTGTTTTCCTCTCACCTACCACTCCACAGGTGAAAATAGGTCTAACCTTGTAAGGCATGTAATCTGAAGTTCTAATAGAAATGCTTTTTTTTAAATGCAGGTTTTCAATATCATGGTTAAGTAAAGCAATTTCAAAATAAAAAATTATAAACTCAAGTTACCAACAAAATAATAATAATAATAATAATAATAATAATAATAATAATAAGCATTAGGAGCAATAGTTAAATGACATACATGTTTGAATAGAACGATTACTATAACAGGGGTGACTAAGATAATTAAAGTGCATTTGATTAAAATTAAACATCCGGTTACTTGGAAAACACTGAAATGCATACTCACTAATAGGTTTTTGTATTAGGTTTAAAATGAAGTGGTCCAACTTCTTATGGACACTTTTCCACCTTCTCCGTATTTTTGTATATATTTTTTAGACTTTATATTTAACTTCCTTTTTTTTCTATTTCTTAATTTATTATTATAATTTTTTAATGCTTGGTGTTTGGAGAGGAAGGCAAAAAAGAATTTCATTGTACAATGTGCACATGACTAATAAATGCTTGAACCTTGAACCTTGAACCTTAGGCAGTAGTTCACTACGCTGTACCAGATTCATGCAAAACATTTAAGATGTTTTTCTTAGTTCAACAGAAATCAATGGTGCTAAAAGAAAGCCATGTGTAAGTCGTTTCAAAATGTGATCAATTGTGCCACAACATCCTCCTGACCTGCTGAAGCTGACGAATCTCATCATTGAGGTCATCGACGCGCCTCTGGTCCTCCAGGCTGAGTTGAGAGAGCAGATCTGTACCCAGCTCGGCCTTCAGCGACTCCCTGGTGGACTCCATTGCATGGAGGCTGGCCTCCAGACTTTGGAGACTACGTTGCTGAGGGGGAAGAAAAAAGTCAAACATCCGTGGAAAGCACAATCGGGTCTTACTGACCATGAACCCTGGGCTTGTAAACAAGTTGAAACTGTGACGTCATCATCACTGTGTGATCACCTTGGGCATGAACGTCTTCTCGGACTGCTGCCTCTTCTCCTTCAGCATCTTCATCTCTGACAGAATACTGTCCCTGGATGCCTTAAACTTCCTCTGTTGTGTCTCAATCTGCTGCATCTGGTTCATCAGTTGGTCGATCTCATTGTTGATGCGTAGAGGTAGCCGTTAAGGAAGTATTTTGCTGTTATATACATTTTCTAAGGAGTTATTCACCAAATATGTAGTTATTTTCTCATTGTTTCTTGGAGAGCGATGATCTGTCCACTGACTCACCGCGGCAGTGGGGGAAGGCAAGGGCCATGTCATCGGCTCAGTCATTTCCCCTGCCTCCACATGTACGTCATAAACAGGTGCACAGACTCATCCGCATACAAACTGGCGGATGGTAGGGAGTAGCCACACATAATCACGCAGGTGTGCAAACACACAGATAACCATACCTGGGCGGAACTGGCTCTATCCATAAACATACGAACACAATTCCTTCCTTATCTGCCCGTTTCCCTTTCAGCGGTGAGTCATGGCTCTGGCCAATATGATCTGACATACACTAATCTTTCCTGACCTGCTTAGAGCTCCTCTTCCATTGAGTCAGCTTCCCGCCTACTTTGAAGAGCTCCACAACCCAGATGAATTTAATCCACTTTGAAAACACAGGCTTAGCTATATGCCATCCAACTATAGATAAGGGGCAGCACTGAAGGCTCTCCTTTCACGTTTAGATATATATAAGAGAGGTGAAGTTTCAATGTAGTACAGTCAACACATCCTATTTTTTTTTTATTAAAAGACAATGAAGATTTAAAAGAAAAAAGTATGACTCACTTTTCAGGAAATGCGCGATTCGGCAAACAGAAAAAATAATTAGTACACTCTCTCTGATCCCGAGGGAAATGCATGTGATACAGCTAGCTGTACTGGCACACAAATAAAAAAACTCTCAAAATTTGCGTTGCACGTCCCAGAAGAGGGGACATGGAGACAACATGTCATTGAATGCATCAGTGAAGTAAAATGACTTTGATAAACACATTTTAGTAAAAAGGATATGTTCAATGTTCCTGCGCAAGTTCTCATTGAGCTTGGCTTCAAGCTCACCCAACTCCTCCTCGGCCTTCCTCATGTCTTTCTGAAGCTCCAGACGAGACTTTCTGGTGTCATAGTAGCCTCCTGTCAGCGCTCCACGGTGGCTCACCTGGTCACCTAGAAGGTCACAACACAATGTGAGAAATGAAGCGTTACTGCGTGTAAACGGCCACAGCAGCACCACGATCACATGCGTCTTAAGATGGGGCACGCAGCATAGGTGGCATATGCCTCACACAGGTAGTAACAAAGACATACCGCATAGTCACTGACAGCTTCCAGAGATCGGTAAGATACAAAAATATAAAGGCCTTTAATATTAGCCAAACTGGGAACCACGTACAATGCAGACCAAGCTCTTACAACCAATCTCCGTATAAGAAAGATGCTCAAACAATTAAATGCAACACTGCACTGTGGAGAGGATTCTCGTTATATTGTCAGCTCACCCTCCAGAGTTATACAGTCCATAGTGAAAGCCCTGGCCAGCTGGGTGGAAACCTCCATGCTGCGACAAATCAGCGTCTTCCCAAAGACATGCTTGAAGGCCTTGTCAAAGGTTTGACTGTAGCGCAGTTTGCTGATCATGGGAATGGCATCCTTAAGGAACAAAAACAACCTGTTATAAGCACACTCGCAACAACTCGGCATCATTTAACACAGTCTATAGAATGGTTAAAGCTGACCGTAGAAGGAAAATGAAGGACAGAGACGATCAATTAATATCTCATGTCCAAAAGCCCATGGTTGTAGGACCATATGGAAGCACAATTTTGAATATTTCAAAATGCAAGCATGCAAACTAAATAATATAAATATTTACAACAGAGTTAGTTAGTTGCATAAAATTCCTGTCTGGGCCTAAATGAATGACCTTCTAACCGTACAATGTCCCCTTACATTGGTCTCTGGATAGGCCGTGTCCCTGACGTCAAGCTTGCTCAAGGGCAGGAATGTGACTTCTCCAGGCAGGTTCATTTTGTTGAACTCCATTAGAATTTTGGTACTGACTTCATCGGTTTCCACGATGTGGTAGAACAGTCTAGTAAACATGAAACGGGGTAGGCGCAAAAGGAAAAAAAACATATGAGAACGTTCTCCACATAGTGGTTTACATTAGACAAAATTTACTTTATTATAAAAGAATATTATTAAAATCAAACCTGGTATGAAATAAATAATTATCAGAGGTATAGGACTCATTGACAACTCGCATAATAATAAATAATTCCAACACTCAGCAAATCTCTGCTCCTTAGGCCAATGGCACACATTTGTAGAAGCATAGAGAAAGTAAAGCTACTGATGTATTAACCCATGAAGACCCTAAGGTTCCCCCTAAAAAAACATTTCTAAACGCATGATTTGAAAACAACTTAAAACCTGAGGGTTTAACACTTAATTTCTCAGCCTCAGAAGTAAATCGTAAACATCCTCAGTAGTTAGCAGTAAAAACGTAAAAAAATAATAAAGGCCTCACCTGGTACCAGCAGTCACCTCCACACAGGTATAAAAAGCAGGCTCACACTCAAAGTTATTCATGACAATGCCATGGTAACCATTGATAACATGCTGGTTGATGCCTTTCCGACGGAAATGCTCAAGGACTTTGTTGATGCTGTCAATGCCGTTGAGAATGGCCTATAGGTTCACAAAACAAAGAGTATGATGATCAATATAATGATAATGTCTCACTTCAATTACAAAAATAAATACATTTACCCTTCAATATTCAACTATTCTTAAATACGTATACAGGGAAACGGTATTGATGTGATTGTGATTTCTGCTAAACTAAATGCAACCATGGCTAGATATTTTGATGAAAATCAGTAAAGATTGAGATATAGTCCAATTCTCATAATTGGCAGCATCCTTTACATGAAAACATGCACATTTCTGGTAATAAAACAACATATTTTAAAACCACAAAGACAGCTGTGATCTTTTTTATAGCAAGATTTCTGAACCATGCGTCGTAAAGAGAATAGGGAACAAATGACATGCTGCCTCTATTTCCATGACAGCCCATATTGTGATGTACCCAAAAAAAAAGCAGAACAAGAAAAAGAAATAAGCACTTTCTTAATATTGCACCAAACATTGAAGTGTACTATAGAGAAGTCCATCAAAGACAGGAGATAGGATGAGTCAGCCAGGACCAATGAAAGAAAAATAAATGCAGGACATTTGCCCATGGAACAATAAAAAGCATCCTTTCATGTCAGCCAGACGGAATTCATAAGTGATATTTGATTGATGTATCTGCTGAGAAGAAACAACCGGCAGTTACTGAATGAAGCAGAGAGCATTGAGTCATATGTAAATTCAGCCGACTGTGATACGGTCCTAGTCGCGAAGCAGATGAGTTTACGTTCGATATGCCCATTCTGAAAACTGGCCAATACAAAGCGAGTCCCTTGCAGCATTTAGATGGGCTCATTTAAGGGTGAGGATCTTCTCAATGGGTGTGTGATTTATCTTGACGTACCATTTGCTCTCTCACAGTGCTTCTGCCATTAAGTGCAAGTCTATTCAGCTTTTCGAAATACTCACTGATTTTAAGAAAGGCGTGCATCTAATCATTAGGCTGGAAAGACAACCATAAGTAACAAAGCTTGAAAATTAAACATTTAGGGCCACGACCTCAAATGTGTAGATAATTTCACTTTCACTCGCGTCCAGACAGAAGCATTGGGTATCCAGTAGTCTAGTTGTGCAAGGTCAGTGATTATGCAGTCATGCACGGAGTAACAAACCTTGCCAGTGGCCGCTCGAAGGAGCTGCTGTTTCTTCTCCAGATCCTCCCGTTTGGCGGCCAGGGCCTGCTGCTCTGCGTTCTCCTCACGCCACAGGTAGCTGGAGAGACACAGACAGTTACATACTGTTACACTTATGTCACAACATACCCAAAAATCCAATTTCAGACATGAAATGGCTCACAGAAACAGGCTAACAGTCAGTGAGGGGGGAAAAAAATCACTAAAAACGTGATCAAATAAATATATTATGTATAATATAAAATTAATAAATTGTAATAATGATATATTCTTATATATTTTTCCATATTTTAAGATTATGCACTTCCAATAGCTTGCCCCTGTGGGGTGTGCATTTAGATTTCCTTCTATTAAAGCGGTCATATCACATTAAATTAGAGTGCCTGACCGCTTTAATATAAAACAAAAAGAGTACACCATTTTTATACTTGAAACTGAATAAATTGTTTCCAATTATCAGATGGAAATGCTACATTTGTTTCATGTTATTACAAGCAGAGAAGAATCCGTCTTGACCATGTTTTCACTCTAATTCATAACACAATTCATCAAGCCTAGAAGACCTTTTACAGGCATAAAAGTATCCCGCAGCAGTAGCCAAAGGCATCATCCTCTATTTGATATAAATAAACGTCATTGTTCAAGTGAACAAGAGAGGCCCGGTGACATTCAGAGCAGACAATACTCTGATATATAACTAAAGGTTGCCAACCAGAAAAAGCATATTGCTAAAAGAAGGCTTAATGCCAGACACAGGCAAGACTCCTGTTCCGATTCATCTAAATAATGCGGCGCTATAGTTTGTACAATTATGTTATAGAAACAAATAAAAAGCATGAGCATAAGCCAGTGCTAAACTTTAAATTAAGTCAAAAAGAAGCATACTTTCTTTCACTCTGCAGCTCATCCTTCCTGTTCTTCACTTCATAATACTTTTTGTCCAGCTCCTCCACGCGGGTCTTGACCTCATTTAGATCTTGATCGAGTTTCTGAAAAGACAATGTGAAAAGTACAGCATATGAACCATGACAAATCAACATATACAGTACATCACAATATTTTAAGTCCATTTTAATAAAGCATTAATAGATGTTTTAGAAGTTTTAGCGTGAAACACTGTTTTAGAGGAACATTATCTCCATCCCGACGAGCATTCACGTTCAAACCTGGAGTTTTCAAACAGAGATAGGGCCAGCCGCATTTCCTAAGTTCTCAGTTTTAGGTGTGTAGTGTGGAGTCCAGGCAAAAACATAGCAACTGTGATGCATTTTAAAAACTGAAATGTTGTAGTGCAGATGCCGTCTCAAAAACAACAGCAGCAACCCGGCACGATTTGAGTAGAGAATCAATATAGATAGTATACTATCAAAATAATATAGTAGCAGAAAGAATTCTCATAAAGTCCTAAAACCAGCATTTCCATTAAATTATAATAAGAATTGTCTTACACTGTACTGCTCCAGGTTCTTCTCCTTATTTGTCTCGGTGTCCTCCAGGTCTTTGTGGATGGCTGCAATCTGCCTCTTTTTATCATTGATGGCCTGGTCCAGAGATTTCAGCTCCTTCTTAATCCACTTATCCCTGTCTTCCTTGGAGGTGAACTGGCTGCCTCGTCCCTGCTTGGCGTAAAGGTCTGTCCTCTCCTGAGTAGCCTGTGCCAGTCTGGAGACAGGGGATGTAACACAGACATGAGTTACAGGTTTGTGTGCTTAACCGTAGTTCAGTTGCAGCTAACTTTCCTGTCCTGTGGAAGTGAATGTGTGATTTATTGGGGGAAATCAAAAATGTAACAGTAAACGAAGTAGGTTTACCAAAATCAAAACCTTAATTCCAAAAAATGCAGGTGAGTAAAAGAAACGGCTGAGCACACATGCATAATAACATATTGATCAACATCCATCCTTATGCAGGTTAATGTTACGATATACATGGCAAAAGCAGAGTTTTTCCAAGATGAGACAGTAGAATATCCTTTATCCTGGCCAAGACAGTTACCTGATCTTTGTCCAAGTCTTGGCACTTAATGTGGTATCCACCGTTTAATTGCAAATAAAATGTGCCAAAACTAGAAAAAAAATTTGTAAATGTCATCATACTTCCAGCCTTCACCATATTTCATGTGCATCCACCTCTTAAACGCTCATCATCAAAATGTATTCAAAATGTAATGACTGACTCATCGAGTTATGCCTGATCACAAGCTGCTCGAGGGACTGTAGCGGAGGATGAGTCATCCGTACCTGGAGATACCCCGCTCCTCTTTTTCCTTCACCATGTTGAATTTGGGCTCCGTCTCCTGCAGCTCTTTTTGCTTCTCCTCGATTTTCTCCAGCAGTTTCTGGCGTTCTTTGAGCAGGCGTTTCTGGGAGGACGAAAAATATGCAACTTAACATAACATTTTCAAACGTGTTGTTCTTACCAGCTTATTTATTGTATTATCTATAGAGAATGAAATACAATCCCCAGAGGAAGGAACCTCCAGAGTTGAAGGGAACAAAGCATGTTCTGAGAATCCTTTTATTCTACTAGGACTTAGTGTCAATAAAATGCTTCAGCATAAGACATCTGGGACTCCTTGTGCACATTGTACACTGATGCATCAGTGTGCAAATCTGAAGGTAAAGGTAAGGTATGAAAACCTGATAAAACCAGAACCCCATAGCGGCCAGTCCTGCTTCCCTTGCTTTTTTATTTTGCTCCAATAGCTTTTGGCTGATGCCTTGCCAGCCCCAGCCAGGTGGGCTTAATCCAACCACTAGACAGCAGGCTGCATTGGACACATCATAGTTCAAACTCCGAATGAGCCAGTAAAAACGTTTGTATGATTATCATCTTCATACTTGCACGCGCACACAAACACACCATGTACGCGAGGCCATCCGGAGTGTGATCCGTGCCAGCTCTGTACACAGAACTCTGTGCCAGAAAATGATGTATTTAGTGGAGCTGATGGTGAAAATGTCTGATAAGCAGACTGGTGCTTCCTCTGTTTAGGTTCTCAATCCCTTATTCTCAGCCTAGTGAACATTATAATGAAAGATTCAGCATTAAAATTCATCCCTACACTTTAGCACAAACGTCTATTGTGCAGAGTTATTGAATATTCTTCTCTACATAGAGGGACAAGGGGGGGGAGCGTTGCTAGTGCAGCATCACGTGCGCGGAGTGACGCAGATGGGAGGCTTCCGTACCCTCTGTTCGCTGTTGCCTGCCAGCTCGTCCTGCAGGTCCTTGGTCTTCAGCTCAAGCTTGGTCCTCTGCTTGATCTGCTCCTGGCGTTCGGCAGACAACTGCTCTCTTTCCTCCTTCATGGCAGAGATTTTGGACTTTAGCTCGCGCACAACACGCTCCGTCTCCTGCAAGAAACGAGACATAAAGAAACGGGCTGTTAGATGTAATTTAAATGAGAGCCAATACACCTACATTCTTTCTTATTAAATGCCTACCTATTTCTATACCAAGGACACAGACTGTTAGGAAAGTTTATTGGATTCCCAAATATGTTCACATGGTGAGCAAGGCAGGGCAATATTTTGCTAAAGTCGGTCACATTAAAAAGTAATAAAAGCATAACTTAAAAAATCATATAATTCTGGATTCATTAACACTAGTGACTGATTCATGGTATAACATTCAACAGCGTCATCTTTAACATTATACATAATGATGCTACACCAGGTAAAGCTGTGTTGATTACGACAGTATTCAGTCATTACAAATCCCAGATATTCATATAATTGGATGGTGGATTTCTCTACCTCTACTTTGTCCCTGGCATCTTGCTGAGCATCACGCAGCTGCCTGGATTTGTCCCCACAGGTCTCTCTCTTGGAGGACAACTGCAAAAAAAATTAAGTATAATCATTACACTCAAACAGGATGATAAAAAGTCTTGGAGGCCATATATATGCACAGACTCAAATCTTGCCAGAAGTGACGTATTACCTCGTCTAGCTTGGCCCGAGTCTCGTTCAGCTCCTGGTTATAGATGGTGTACTCCAGGGCTCTTCTCATCTTGTCCCACTTCTGGTACTGAGCCAGCTCCTCCTTCTCATCCTCCAGGGTGTGGAGACGCTCCTCAATGTACTTCAGCAGCTCATTAATCTTCTCCCTTTTCCCCTCTGGGGAACAGACACACCGGGTAGTTTTTAAAAACACTAACCACTATTTAGTGCAAACATAAATGAGGACATGAAAAACAGATTGTTTTGAGAGGGGTAAGAAACGTTAAGCCCTTTACCTGTCTCCTTCATGAGAGAAATACTCTCCTCTTTGCGCTCGTCGTACACCCGTGTCCCTGCCACCTCTCGCAGCAGCTTTAGACGCTGGGAGTCAGGTGCTGTGGCCATTTGGTTGATCTGAACGAAACATTGACATACTGTATAAGAGGGAATACCGTGCTGTTTGGTATACTACTGCTTACTTGTAAATTACCGTGAATTCCAAACTATTAAGCACACCTAAATATAAGCCGCACCCACTGAATTTAAAAAAAAATATTTATATTGAACATGTATAAGCCGCACATGTCTAGAAGCCGTAGGTGTCTACATTGAAACAAATGAAACTGACTCAGGCTTTAACGAAAGACAATGCCTGTAACACGGAGCGCCACCTTAAATGTGCGATTTACACCGATGTCGAGTGGCGGCAAAAACTTTGTCGTACCCCCTGGGAATCACAGCTGGTCGCCTTCAACTTGAAAGCCGCATCGTATGCATTTCACCTTGTCTTTGCCATGATGAGGGTGCGCGCATGACAAAATGACTGATCAGAATGATTCAGTGAGAGCGCGCTAGATTTAATGTAAACTGTTTCATTGGTCCACCTTAACCCGTTAGGCAATTTCACTGGTCTAATGTGAAAAAAAAAAATCCATATATTAGCCGCCTCATTGTTTAAGCCGCAAGGTTCAGCGCATGGGGAAAAAAGTAGCAGTGTATAGTCTAGAAATTACGGTATGTTGCCTTTAGCAGAAATTAATATAGGCTTTTACAAACAAAAACCTAATTTAATCTGCTCATACTGCAGGGTTTTATTTGTTTAATGGCAAGCAAAGGCTAGACAACAATTTTTTTCAGCCCTGATACCAAACTGTAATAAGTTAGATAGAACTGAAACACAATCTGTGGATGTGAGCTGGTCACCCACTCCGTTCTCACCTTTCCCTGCTTGACGATGTAGTAGGGGTTACTGCGGGAGAAGCCAGCACTCTCCAGAAGGTTCATGACATCATTCTTACTGCAACAATAACAGACGCGGTCAAACAGGCAATTTGCAAGGAATCACAGAGTTGTAATTTCCTGTGATTGCAGGGACACAGACAGTCCCCACGAAACATTACTTACGTCACCATCTTCTTGTCTAAGAAGTACTGATCCTTCTTGGCGCCAATGACACGGCGAAGGGAGACTTCCTCTTTGTCAATCTGAAAGAAGAAATGTATTGCCAATTAAAATAAGAGCAGAATAACTGGCAAGCCACTCTATTACCAGGCTGAATGATTATCATTTAAGATTAACTTAAAAAAAACTCTGAATTTTAAGACTGATTAAACCACCCTGTCTTCATTATCAGAATAATAAGCACAATGTGTGCTGGTAGGTGAATAACAAGTAAGGCTATAATCAGGAGTCACAACAGTCATCAGTAATTTATGGACACAGCTCAATATGTTCTGGAAAACAATAAATAGTGATAATATACATAAGTTGTTTGAAAGTGATGTCAATGTCTGGCACTATACCACGTGTTTGGTACAAACACAGGTGTGCATGGGCATAAAATATTTAAATTAACAGTTAATTTGTCTAATGTGTTTAAATTATACAGTACTTAGAAAACTACTACAGCTGCTCAAAATGCGAAACAATATCAAGTCAATAAAGGACTACAGATGCAATAAATAGGTTAGATGTTACGCATTTGCTATGTACAGTAATTTATGCAGCACAAATGTCGTACTGTAAGGTGAGAATTTATTTATGAGCACATTTGCACAGGCTATTTGAGATGGTATGCCAGCATACTGGAAGTTGGAAAAAAAAATCAATCAATGTGTCAGCAATACAGCAAAAAGAAACACTATAAAAATATTGTCATTCATACCGGCAGCCGGTTGTCAGAGTTGTCAAATATAATCTCCACAAAGGCAGAAATTACACGAGGACCAGTTCCCTCCTACAGTGACAGGGGGAAAAAAACGCAATATTGAAATATTCTTTATTAGTAGCTTAACACAAGAAATGAATTTCAATCACATATAACAGAAACAATATATTTTCACAAAAATACAACTTCAACTCCAATTTTCTATGTCATAGTCATGTAATTATTATGGCTACACTACGATTTTTTCAGGTCTAGCAGGAAACACATCTCCTGTGTCACAGAGTCATTTCTAAAAATCTGTAATCGGTCTGATATAACCTTGTACTTACATGGAGCAGGGCCAGGCGCTGTTCAGGTCGCAGGTGACTGAATTCATCACTAAGCACAAATTGAATAGCTGTCAAAACAGAAAAGAGAAACGGAATTACAACACCAAAAAAGTATGCAAAAAGGTTTTTCCTTTGAAAACCAAAAAGTATTTCCATTCAATTCTAAAGTCTGGGGGGCATTACCGTAGAAAAAGTTACTTTTTCCTGACCCATTTCTTCCGACTGAAACGAAAAAGAAAAAACATATGGTTAAAGTGTTGTGCACAACTTTAATCTGGCGATTCCTTAACACCCACAGAAACATATTGATTTATTTTTGCAAACAAAAGCAAGAGTGGAAAGTGATGGCAAGAATACACTCACCGATTACATTGTGTTTTGGGCTAAAGGGGTCCACCACAGTCTGGTCCCTGTAACTTCGGAACCCCTGGATGATGACCTGGAAAAGAAACCACACACGAGTATGTAAGCTCCTTGTGTTTATAATAATAGAGTTAACCACACCAAGATGGCAGAGAATAAAAAAACATCTCTGAATGAAACAATTTCTACCTTTCCCTCTTAGATGTTATACATGTGTAACGTGTGTGCTGAGCCCATCTGCAAATGTGTTATTAAGGAGGAACGATTTACGACTAGGCCTTGGCTGGCTGCCGCTGAATGGGCTCGTTTTAATCCATGACACAAACCAGTTTGCATGCTCGCTAACCTTAGAAACCCTTATATACCAGCAAAAATACAACCTAACGGCAAGTTTAACTGGTACGCAATACATTTTGGGCTTCATAATTAGAAAAGTAAGAAGTCCGCTAACGTATCAGGACCGTAGCGTTAGCTTAGCATTTCAAGAAGGGGGGCGGGCAATTCAATGTAAACCCGGGCAGCGGTAGCTAGCATTAGCCACCTAGCTATTTCACTTTCACATGCCTTGGGTGGAATTAGGCGTTACTCTGCACTCCACTAAAAGCAACACGGCATAAAGTCTACAATTCTCGTACATTTATTTAGCAGGCTAACATCAAACTAGCACAATAAACGCCATGCCAGCAACAGTCGGAGCACCGGGCAGTCGGATGTTAGCTCACCTGTTTGATGTACATGGCTGTCTATGCAGGACGTCCCCGTGGCCGAATTTTGAGTTAAACCCCCCTCTCCGCTAATCTGGAGAAGCCGGGAAGTTAATAACCCAAAACCCGACGATATATTGCAGATTGTAGCATTCAGATTGAGTGAAACACTGTCAGGCAAAAGAGAATAACATGGAAAATGGCGGCGGGGGCGGAATAGAATGGCACCTACCATTTTGGGATTATAAAAGGGTTATAGCAATAAACCTTGACTAAATAATATCTAATAGTCGGATACATTAGGCAACAATGGACAATATAATATATACGTCGTATTCCTGCCGCGTCTTTAATTTTGGAACAATGTGTTGGCACGTATAAAACACTTTAGACAGGTTTCCTATTTATGTGTTTCCCTTTGTACAGTTGGTACAGCCTAGCGAGCTGCCGTCAAGGCGCCAAACACAGAAGGTAGAAGAACACAGGAAGAGTCTTATTCTGAAGAACTGTCACACGTTACCCGATAAAAGCTTCTGATCATTAGTTATCGATCCGTCGAACATTACGTTTTGTCACATTTTAAGAATGTTAAATGTTTTCTGTTTCCAAGTATAATTGTGCTTTTTGTGGATGAATCGTTAATGCTACACGCACATGTTCGTGGTATGTGTTTTGCATAGGCGTCACACCAACTTGGCCAACGCTCCGGGTCTTTTACTTGACTGTTGAGCTTTAAGTCACTGCAGGTGTCACTGTTGTCCCCTCTGTTTCAGGCCTGTTTGACACAATTATTATGTTTTAAGTTGAGTGTATTAGATATCTGATCCGCCTTGCTGCTTTTATTAGAATAAACGTAGTGTATTGTGCCATTTAAAAAAATCCTCCACTTTCAACCACAATGACTTCAAAGTTACAGATCCTATGTTAAGTGCTACAATGATAAGAGGGCAGCTGCTTTTTGTGGTGAAACATTTATTAAACACATATCCATATCCACATTATTGAAAAAGATCAGACAGACTGTTATTTTCTCAAATAAATTAGGTTTAAATACATGACTTTATTTGTGAATAGGCAAATAAATCACATTATTAACCTAAGGCATGAATATTGCAGTTTACCACTGTGCTGTGTTGTTTCATTTCTGCAGTTCAGAAGGAAGTAAAATAGCATCGATGCCTGCTCTGTGCCATTCATTTGTAGGCTCTTTTCACAGAAGACATTTTGACATGCCGCACAGGGGAAATAACAGGTGTAAATTACAGACTAAATTTACTGTGACTCTTGACTAGAACAGAGACATCATAAATGTTATCAGGGACACCTGGGTCTTTCCCACTGTGACAAGCAAAGTGAGATGAAAAGGGCCTATGGGCCTCAATTGTCATGAACAGAGCACTATTATTTTATGTCCAGTCTACCTGCTGGTTTCAACACCAGGCACACAATATTTTTTTTTTTACTTTTCAAGTAAGACTACAAGCAGTCACAGTTCATTTTAAGGCAGTGCAGTTATTGGGCTCAGTTTGAACTGGTGGTGGACTGGGGACTGCAGGTAAGAGGTAGGGAGGGTGATGACGGATGGCTCAAAGTTTTTGGTGTTGAATGTGGCGGCGAAGTCATTGGCAAAAAAGGACGCAGATTCCGGGGCACAGGGCGTGGCCGGTTCGGGTGTGGTGGCGTGAGTCGGAGCCGTGGAGAGGACCTCGGACTCGAACTGCAGAAGCTGACCCATGAAACTGAAGTTGGGCGAGATGACATCTCGGCGCTTCTTGATGATGTCGAAGGCGGCGTCCAGCTGCACCTGCTGCGTCCTCATGATGTAGGCCATGCAGATGGTGGGGGAGCGTGAGATGCCCGCCTCGCAATGGACCAGCACTTTCCCCCCTGATTGCTTCACGTGATCTGTTAAGAGAAGGGGGAAAGCCAGTGTTAATAAAAAGCTCAGAGGCAAGATTCTTTTATACAATAAAACTTGCATGCCTTTAATGATTAAAGAAACAATTCTTCCATTTCAATGTCAGCCACGGTTTTGTTGTGGCAGTTGTTGTTATTGTTGTGTGTATGTGTCTCTAATCGATACAAGATATTCTATAGAAGTCAAGTGGCGGTAGAGATGTAACACCGAATAAACAAGGGGTTTTGAAGGGGGAAAAAATGAAAAAATATATTTTAAATCTACATTCGTTCCACCCAACCACCCCTGAATGTCAACATTTTCCTACACATCCTATCTAGTGTTTTTCACACGCACAAACAGCGCCAGGCTACATGGAAAACTGTTCCTATAATTGTATAATTGGCAGGAACATAGAAATGTACGTGCTTCATATAGCTTCGTCAGTTTTGAGTGAGTCACGGGGCGCAGCTGCACATGAGACTTTCTCCTACGTTGCTGCGGGGGCGCTGGGTGCTGCTGCAGAGTTCACTGTGGCACAGAGATGTGCGTTTCAGCAGCAGCACTCCTACACACTTATCTGGGTGTTCTAATGCCAGGGCAAATATCTACTTTGACACTTACAACCGTGTAAATGTCACTCGTGATGCATTTACAGATTTGATCAATTCCTGCCCCTTACATGCCTTCCTACAGACACTTCGTGCAGACCACCAACCCATGCCATGCTCTCTGTTAGATAGAAACATAGAGGGCCCCTTGTTTCTGACCCTGAGAGCCACTGCAAGTAAAACAACTAATATTTCTGACATCCACACGAATCATTCATTTCCCATCTGCAATGGAGGATGCAACAAGGGGGAAGAGGGCTAAAAAAAAAAAGCAAGAACTGACAGCCCCAGTGGGTGTTTTAATGACATTCTCAGGTCTGGCTGGAGATGTCAGGCCACGCCTCGGCTCCCAGAGCTGTATTCATCCAGGAAGTCAATAATATTTACTATCTCCTCCCCCGACAGTACATCTGTCACAGGGCTCAGAGCTGGTTCTGATTGGTCATTGATTTCTTTTGGGGACCAGCGGAAGCTGGATGAGGATTTGTGTGTTCCACATTACTAATCACTTGGCATGGTTGGATGAATTTTGGATGCCCTCCCTGAAAGTAGGCTAAACATGGCACTTGAACAATGTGCTGCCTTGTGTAATACACAGGTTTGCTCAAACTAAGGCACTCTAAATGTAACGAACAATGCACAATACCAACATTAGCAGCCCCTCAATACTGGCCAGTCAGACTGCTCGTGGGCGAGCTTTGTCCTTGCCTATGCCTTGCTATAAATAGGTACCGGCACATTGTGTACATCTTTTGATGCTGCTGCTATTATCCTGCACACCTCTCCTCACCCACACACACTCCCCTCTTCGTCAGCGTCCGTGCCCTCAGGCTACACCCGGGTAAATCAATGATTTGCCCATCTGTAAACAACCAACAACTGGAATTTCTATTTTTATCAGTCAGCCAGGTTTTATACTCCACCCAGCCATAATAAACAAGTCCTTTGTTTTTATACCCTTACTAAACATGGACAGCTCAGCCAGTTGTCACATGGTAGCGGAGTAAGCCACTGAGATTAGGCCTGGGAGGCAATGACAGCATGGGAGCGTCTTTAAGACGGAAGGGGGGGGGGGGGGGGGGGGCAAAATC